>JAJEKV010000644.1:0-126672 GCA_021234155.1 Isoetes taiwanensis
CTCGGAGCCGGTTCCCTATCCGACCGTTGGATCCTCCCCGTTCGGGGCTCCCTTCGGGAAGGCCCAAAAGATTCAGATCGGTCAGGAGAACTTGTCAAACCTTGGCGTCAGTGACCTTGTAGCCATGATGTCTTGTCGTTCGGGTACGAGGAGGCTCGAATGGCAAATGGACCTGCCAAATCGTCCGGAATGGCAGAAATTACCTAGGGAGCAAGTTACAAAGGTGGTTTTGCAAAGAAAGGAACACTCACGCCTCCACGGCGGTATCCCGCATCCACATCCTAGGCCAATTGACTACGAGTGTGATGGAAGTGAGCTACTTTGGCGCTTCTTGGAGGTCGGGTGGTCTTCTGCCCGCGGAACTTGGTCCCGGGGCAATGTCGGCGTTCGAGTCCATTGGCGAGCCAAATCGCGATTCAGGGGAGAGGGAGGGTGGCCTGTCCCGAGGGGCCTTGGAGAGAGGAAATTGAGGGGCAAGCACCTTCCGGGATTTTAGGGTCCGCGGTTCGGCATCAACACCCCCCCTCCACGTCAAGTCACGGCGCAAGGTCCTCGATCGACAAGGAGAGGGCCTCCAAAACGTAAAACCCCGTGGGTTGCGGGTTCTAGAAGAGTTTGCGTTTTGGGGGCGAGACTTGGTCACTGGGTAATTTGGGACTGGCCGAGAAGCTGCTGCCAGAAATCGGAGCAAGGGAAATTGGCGGAGCCCGGAGTTTGGGCCTGTCCTCCTCCCGATGTGGCAAGTAGAAGTGGGGGGCTCTCTTGCAAAGATGGCAAGACATTCATAAATTCGCAATTAATGCATTGTCGAAAATAAATTCTGATTTTTGCCGGTGGATTCCTAATCCATCTCGGCCTGGCCCAATTTTGAAATTTTAGGAGAAGGTCTAGGGTCAAAGGGTTAGCATTAGAGCGGCGGGTCGGGCAGCCCGCTGCGGGGGCAACCGGGCGGCACCCTTCCCCAAGTCAAACGAGGCCAAGACCTTGCGGGGATCCCTCACAAGAGGGGAGAGTCCAGGACCCCAAGAGCGGGGATCCAAAAAGTTCGAGGCAGCCCTTTCCCTCGCGCTCCCCGGGGCTGCACGCGCTAATGACCACCCTCTCCGAGCCGGTTCCCCTATCCGACCATTGGATCCTCCGTTCGGGGGCCCCTCTTGGGGAAGGCCCAAAAGATTCCAGATCGGTCCAGAGAATTTGTCAAACCGGGCGCCCCGAGGTCGGCCTTGTAGAAACCGTAGTGTCTTGTCGTTGGGCATGGGAGGCTCGGAATGGCAAATCGACCCCGCCAAATCGTCGGAATGGCGAAATTACCCTAGGGAGCAAGTTACAAGGTCGGTTTTGCAAAAGAAAGAAACACTCACGCCCTCCACGACAGTATCCCGCATCCACATCCTAGGCCAATTGACTACGAGTGTGATGGAAGTGAGCTACTTTGGCGCTTCTTGGAGGTCGGGTGGTCTTCTGGCCACGGAACTTGGTCCCCAGGGCAATGTCGACGTTCTGAGTCCATTGGCGAGCCAAATCGCGATTCGGAGAGGGGAGGTGGCTCGTCCGGCCCCCAAGGCCTTGGGGAGAGGGAGGGAGGGGCAAGCAGCTTCGGGGGAATTTTAGGGTCCGTGCTCACGGCGTCAACACCCCCACTCCGTCGTCAAGTCACGCGCCGCAAGGTCCGCCCGAATCGACAAGGAGAGGGCCTCCAAAACGAAAACCCTGTGGGTTGCCAGGTTCTAGAAGGGTTTGCGTTTTGGGGGCCGAGACTTGGTCTGTTGGTTTTGGGACCTGGCCGAAGCTGCAGCCGGAATACGGAGCAAGGGAATTGACGGAGCGGAGTTTGGGCCTGTCCTCCCTCCGATGTGGCAAGTAGAAGTCGGGGCTTTTGCAGGTGGCAAGACATTCATAAATTCGTAATTAATGCATTGTGCGAAAATAAATTCTGATTTTTGCCGGTGGATTCCTAATCCATCTCCCACACAGCCCAATTTTTGAAATTTTCGAGAAGGTCTAGGTCAAAGGGTTAGCATTAGAAGCGGTCGGGGCAGCCCGTTGCGGCAACCAGCTGGCACCCTTCCCCAAGTCAAACGAGGCGGGACCTTGCGGGGATCCCTCACAAGAGGGGAGAGTCCGGACCCCAAGAGGCGGGATCCAAAAAAGTTCCGAGGCAGCCCTTCCTGGCAGCGCTCCCCCGGGGGGCTGCACGCTAATGACCACCCTCCCGGAGCCCGGTTCCCCTATCCGACCGTTGGATCCTCCGTTCAGGGGCCCTCTTCGGGAAGGCCCAAAAGATTCCAGATCGGTCCGGGAGAACTTGTCAAACCGCGGGGCGTCCTGAGGTCGGCCTTGTAGAAACCGCAGATGTCTTGTCGTTCGCACCAGGAGAGGCTCGGAATGGCAAATCGACCCCGCCAAATCGTCCCGGAATGGCGAGAAATTACCCTAGGGAGCAAGTTACAAGGTCGGTTTTGCAAAAGAAAGAAACACTCACGCCCTCCACGACAGTATCCCGCATCCACATCCTAGGCCAATTGACTACGAGTGTGATGGAAGTGAGCTACTTTGGCGCTTCTTGGAGGTCGGGTGGTCTTCTGGCCACGGAACTTGGTCCCCAGGGCAATGTCGACGTTCTGAGTCCATTGGCAGAGCCAAATCGCGATTCCGGAGAGGGGAGGTGGCCCGTCCGGCCCCAGGGCCTTGGGGAGAGGAAATTCGGGGCAAGCAGCTTCCGGGGGGATTTTAGGGTCCGTGCTCTGGCGTCAACACCCCCACTCCACGTCAAGTCACGGCGCAAGGTCCCCCCAAATCTGACAAGGAGAGGGCCTCCAAAACGTAAACCCTGTGGGTTGCCAGGTTCTAGAAGGGTTTGCGTTTTGGGGGCGAGACTTGGGTCTGTTGCACTTGGGACTGGCGAGAAGCTGCAGCCGAGAAATACGGAGCAAGGGAACTGACGGAGCAGAGTTTGGGCCTGTCCTCCTCCCGATGTGGCAAGTAGAAGTCGGGGGGCGCTTTTGCAGTGGCAAGACATTCATAAATTCGCAATTAATGCATTGTACGAAAATAAATTCTGATTTTTGCCGGCTGGATTCCTAATCCATCTCGGCCACAGCCCAAATTTTGAAATTTTAGGAGAAGGTCTAGGTCAAAGGGTTAGCATTAGAACGGTCGGGGCAGCCCGATTGCGGGGCAACCTTAGAGCTGGCACCCTTCCCCAAGTCAAGCGAGGTCAGGACCTTGCGGGGATCCCTCACAAGAGGGGAGAGTCCAGGACCCCAAGAGGCAGGATCCAAAAAGTTCGAGGCAGCCCTTCTGGCGCCTCCGGGTTTTGCGACGCTAATGACCACCCTCCCCGGGCCCGTCCCCCTATCCAGATTTGGATCCTCCGTTCAGGGGCCCCCTCTTGGGAAGGCCCAAAAGATTCAGATCGGTCCGGGAGAACTTGTCAAACCGCTGGGCGCCCCGGCGTCGGCCTTGTAGAAACCGCAGTGTCTTGTCGTTCGCTTTGGGGGAGGCTCGGGAATGGCAAATCGACCCTTGCCAAATCGTCCGGAATGGCAAAATTACCCTAGGGAGCAAGTTACAAGGTCGGTTTTGCAAAAAGAAAGAAACACTCACGCCCTCCACGACAAGTATCCCCCAGATCCACATCCTAGGCCAATTGACTACGAGTGTGATGGAAGTGAGCTACTTTGGCTTCTTGAGGTCGGGTGGTCTTCCGCCCACTTTAACTTGGTCCACGGGGGCAATGTCGACGCTCGGAGTCCTTTGGCGAGCCAAATCGCGATCCGGAGAGGGGAGGTCCGGCCCTGGGCCCCGGGGCCTTGGGAGAGGAAATTGGGGCAAGCGACTTCCGGGGGATTTTAGGGTCCGTGCTCAAGGCGTCAACACCCCCACTCCACGTCAAAATTCGGCGCAAGGTCCGCTCCATCGACAAGGAGAGGGCCTCCAAAATGTAAAACCCCCGTGGGTTGCGAGGGTTCTAGAAGGGTTTGCGTTTTGGGGGCGAGACTTGGTCTGTTGTACTTGGGACTGGCCGGCGAAGCCGCAGCCGAGAATACGGAGCAAGGGAAACTGGCGGGCGGAGTTTGGGCCTGTCCTCCTCGATGTGGCAAGTAGAAGTCGGGGGCTTTTTTGGTGGCAAGACATTCATAAATTCGCAATTAATGCATTGTACGAAAATAAATTCTGATTTTTTGCTACTGGATTCCTAATCCATCTCCACACGACCCAATTTTCGAAATTTTCGGAGAAGGTCTAGGTCAAAGGGTTAGCTAAGGTCAAAGGAATGGAGTTTGTGGGATCGTTGTACTTGGGGTTGACCTTGGCTCGCTGGACGTTATACTTGGTCTAAGATTGCATTGAGAATATAAGCATCATAACTATTAGAATGAAGATAAATGATTCTGAAAAGCATCATAACTACTAGAATGAAGATAAATGATTACAGAAAAGCAAAAGACTAGTGCGGGTTGGGGGGGGGGGTTAGATTTGGTTGCTTGTGATGATGGTTGTGTTTCAAAGTATCAAGGCATATGGATAGAGAATGCCCGCACCGCCTCGTTGAAAAATTTTTAATGTGTCCGCGACCGCCTTTGTTGCCCCCTGGTCAAAGACTCGCCTTTTTTCGATGCACACTCTTTTAGTTATGCATTTTATTGCATTTATGGTTCATAAATTCGTAGTTAATGCATGGCATGGAATTAAATTATGGTTTTTGGTCAGCTGGCTTCCATGGTCATCACCAGCATACAGGAAAATTTCCAAAATTTTCGGATAAGGTCCAGACCCAAGCGTTGGGGTTAGAACGGTCCGGGCAGCCCGTTGTTGGGCAAGCATGACTGGCACCCTTCCCCAAGTCAAACAAGGCGAGGACTTTGAATGGCCACCTCAGTAGAGGGGAGAGTCCCGTCCCCAGGAGACGGACCCCAAAAACGTTCTCGAGGCAGCCTGTCCTGGCACCGCCCCCTGGGGGGACTGTATGCTAATGAACACCCTCCCGAAGCTCAGTTCCCCTATATATCCGACCGTTGAATCCTCCGTTCAAGGATCCAGCTCCGAGCAGGACCAAAAAAATCCAAGATCGGTCCGGGAGAACCTGTCAAACCGCAAAGCGTCCTGGGGCGACCGTCCCCAAGAACGGCGATTCGACTTCGCTCATACAATTTTCGCTGGTAGTAATAGAATCCAGAATGTGATTGACTGCATGCATGCCTCAGGACTGTTCAAATAAGCTTAGGGACAAACTTTAATGAGCATCACATTAAAAAAAGATGCAAAAAAAATAACGTCGCTATAACAAAATATCGCCGCGGGGGCCGTGATGCGACGTAAGACCGTGATTTATCATGGATTTGAAATAACGTCGCATGCGGCGTGGCGCCGCATGCGACGTGGCGCCGCATGTGACGCCTCGTAATTTTTGAACCCCGGCGGGGGCGGCTTTTCGGAACTTCTTTTTGCCCTACTTCTTGAGGTTCTTGGCGATCAAGGGCGCTAGTACCCCGATCTACACCGCAAGCAACTATTCTAAGGTTAGTATATCATGTTTTTAGATTGAATAGGTTTTTGGATTGAATGGTGCATGCCCAACCTTCCTCTTTTTTTGGTTTCCTTTCCTTCCTCTTCTTCTTTGTTCTTGATTTTTTTTCTTCCCATTCTTCCATGCCTCATTCATTCTTCCTCCTTCTTTCTTCCTCATGCTTCATTTCTTCCTCATTCTTCCTCATGCTTCATTTCTTCCTCCTTCTTCCATGCTTCATTCTTTCCTCATTCTTTCTTCCCATATTTCTTCTTTCCTCATTTCTTTCTCATTCTTTCTTCCTCATTCTTTCTCATTTCTTTTTTCCTCATGCTTTCTCATTCTTTATTCCTCACTCTTTCTCATTCTTCCTCATTTCTTGCTTTCTCATTTCTTTCTCATGCTTTCTCATTTCTTTCTCATGCTTTCTCATTTGTTTCTCATTTCCATTCTTTCTCATGCTTTCTCATTCCTTATTCTTTCCCCTCCCTTCCCTCATTTCTTTCTTCTCTTCCCTTCCTTATTCTTCATTTTTTTTCATTTCTTATTCTTCATTCTTTTTAATTTCATTTCTTCATTCTTCATTTGTTTCTTATTCTTCACATTTCTTCCTCACTTTCCATTCGATCCTTTTCTTTCCCTTCCCTTATTTCTTCCTTCCATTCTATTCCCTTCCCTTCTCTTATTTCCTCTTATTTTTCTTCATTCTTTCTTGTTTCTTCTCTTATTTCTTCTCTATTCTATCCTTATTTCTTCCCTTCTATTCTCTTATTTCTTTCTCTTGTTTTATTTCTATCTCTTGTTTTCTATCCCCCCCCCCCTTTTTTTTTCCTTTCTTTCTTCTTCGATCTTTTTCTTCTTTGTTCTTATTCTTCTAATGCTTTGTTATACATTGCGCTTTCTATTACGATTTGGACCCGGACGGGATCTTGTACACGCGTCCTTCTTTTGGTAAGTAGTTGATCGCACTTGCATTTTATTTTTATAGTTTTAAGTAGGTTAAAAAAATTGATGGAGTGGCTTGTTCAAGGGCACGGGTCGGCTCCACCTAGAGTGGGGAGGACCATGTACCCGGGTTCGAAGTCCACTTTCACTACAATCATAAATGTTTCCTAGGTTAATGAGTGGCTTGTTCAAGGGCACGGTCGGCTCCACCTAGAGTGGAGAGGACCACGTACCCGGGTTCAAGTCCACTTCCAGTTCCACTTGTTATTTTTTAGGTTTAAAATAAAATTGTAGTGGCTTGTTCAAGGGCACGGTCGGCTCCACCTTGCGTGGAGAGGACTAGGTGTCCGGGTCCAAGTCCACTTTTCTTCTCATTCTTAGGTAGATGTGGCTACGGCAAGGACATGGTCGGCTCCACCGCGAGTGGGGAGGACCAGGTGTTCGGGCCTTAGTTCACGTTTATTGTCAGTTTTAGCTAGAGGTAGCTAGGGCTAGGTTAAGTTAACAGTAACTGGATGATTCCCTTCACACCCGTGCTAGTTAAAAAAAAATAGGTTAGGCTAACTTAATGTAGTACTAATTCGCACTAAAAGCTTTGGTAAAAAAATAACTTAACTAATTAACTAAATTATTTCGAACATGTCTAGTTAAGTTAGCCAAAGGCATAAAAAATTATATGTACAATTAACTAAACTTAAAGTGACCTCTATAGTGCTAATTTCTAATTTAGTTAATTTTTAGTTAATTTTGCTAACTAATCCGAACAAGGTGCGAAGATAAGTTTAGGTAGTGTTTTTGGTTAAAAAAGTTAACTAAATTTCGGGACTATCTGCTAACTAATTAACTAGTAATACTTAATGTAAATTGACCGTGGGTCCGAATACCCTAATCTAACCTATTTAGTTTTTCTTGTTTCTTCTTTTTTTTTTCTTGCTTTTTGGGGCGGGGGATCGGATAAGGTATTAGTCGCCATAGGGCGTGTTATAAGTAATGATTATATGGTCTGCATACATGTTTGATATTGTCGTATTATGTTGCATTTACTTTGTGCATGCTTGGCTTTTGTATTCATTATTTTGTTTTGTTTGTAGGCATAAAATGGCCTCGATGAAGGACAGAGATGCTTAGTGAAATTAGGCGATCCTCATCAATCAAATATGCACATACTGACCCGAATGACATATGCAAACTGATGATCGAATTAACCGTTTTGTAGCATCAGTTGAGAAAGAATGTCGGTACGAATTATGTGGGAGGTGGCGAGCATGAGTCCGAGTTGGAAGATATGATGAGAAAGAACTTAAAGTCTTGGGTTTGCAATCACGAGCCGAATTGAGGATGCTACTTAAGTATAAAGTGCCACTTATGAGCCCCTATCTTTGAGGCATATTGGGACGATGGGCTAATTCATGGCGAAGTGCAAAGGTCCGACGCAAAGATCACAAGATGGCCAGTAGCAGTCTCAAAGATGAACCAGTGAAGGAGTTAGATAGTCTTATCCATGGTGGGAGCTCTATTGGTACAGGGGCTATATTATCATTACATGCTCATGATAAAATGTCTTTGATTTTTATTGACATTCACATTCCCTGTGGATCTTTGTTGGAGTTGTAAAGTGCATTGGTAGTAAACAAGACTGCTAGCAGATATACCAAATCCAGATCTTGGGAACCCTGTACTTTAATCAAGATGATTATTATACTGGCATTGTGTGGAGAGGCCAAGATAGAGCTGCATCATGGTTGTTGGCTGACAAGTATATCCGTTTCAAGAGCCCAAGTCCAGCATTGGCCACACCCCTTGGACTTGCCCCTGAGGTCTTTTGTGGAGATGAGCCACAGGGACCAATGGTAGTCTTGCCATTCATGAATGGAGGAACCTTTGCAGAATTACTTGACCATCTTCCGAGCCAATTCTCTTCTTATAGGAGATGGTCAAATGCAATGCATAGTGCTCCAAGAAGGGCTGATATGAAGATAAGTGCGGAGTGGAAAGCCAAAATGAGACTCGTGTATAAGTACGTCCCAGAAATAGCTCTCGCTCTTGTAGAAGGAGTCTATGCCATCCACGCTCCAGGTTGGACACACACAAAGGTCAATTGCAAAAGGGTCAAACTCCATTTTGATGACTCCCTTACAAATGTGTGGGTGGCTATTGGTGATTGGGACACGACCCTCCGTTTTTTTTTGCAAGGAGCGAATGCCCAAATTGAAGAGCCGTTATACACTACAAGATGGAACGGTGCGATATCCTTGGTGGGAGAAGAGAGTTTTTACATCATCATCAGATGACCAAGCATCATGGGGGCATGAGATATCTGACATATATTCCCTGGGCTACAGGGGCTACATTTACGAGATGCTCCTTGATTTTGTCCAGGCAATGCGGCTTATGGGGTTGTGTGTTGAGATAAACCCAACCGACCGATACTCTAGCACATTGGACATCATCCAACATATGAAGGTCCAAATGATGATGGATAGAGAGCTGGTGCACATGGATCGCCCATCTATTGCTCGCGTCGTCGATGTGTTCAAAACAGCAGGGCTTTCTTCTGATATAGTTGTGAGAGAGAGACGACATATGAAGTGTGGTGATCCACTTGAGATGGCTAAGCTACTGTTAAATGCTTGCAAGAAGTGATTAATATAATTTTGTCTTCCTATTTGAGGCTTGTTGCAACCAATAAATGTTTTTTATTCAAAATTACTAATGAAAAAGTAATTTATTAATCAAAAAAATTATTATTAATGGTAAATAAATTATTAATCATAACTTGTAGATAAAGTGTAATCTAGGGCGTCAAACCCTAGGTTTTGTGTGCTACATCATCAAACCCTAGATTGTAAATGCCATGTGGCACAATCTAGGGTTTGATGATGTGGCACACGCAAGCTAGGGTTTGATGACATGGCACTTACTATGATGTGGCAATATGAAGTCGTCACGTGACACAACCTAGGGTTTGATGATGTGCCACACGCATAGCGTAGGGTTTCATGATGTGGCACTAAAAATGCCGATGGGATAATTTAAGGGTTCGGTGTATGACATGATACATGGCACGATAATATGGCAACCTAGAGTTCGATATGCACCCCATACATATATACGAGATACTTTTCTAATATAAATAAGAAGATAAGAACATAAATTTAGGTATTTATTCAAAGACACTTGTTCAAAGCTTTTCTCTCGCTAATTCTCGTTATGTTCAAATTAATATATATAGTCATGGCGGAGGCTCAATTCTTAGCGGTCTTCCTCATTGTGGCCCTCTTTTCGCTGATGCAATATTCATGGCGTTATCGTCTCCCCCCTCCGCCCGGTCAAGGCGTCCAAGACTCGATAAGTCCGCGGGGGCTCATTAGTGGCACATTTCGAACCATGAAAATACTATTTTTCATCTGTATGATTTGTAAGTATCATTCTATTATTGCAACCAATATCATTCATGGTTTTCAAATGTTTCTTGTAGCTGCTTCTTTAGCTCCGTGAGTTCATGTGTGGTCATTCTATATGGGGCCTTGCTCGTCGGCTTGGTCCCTGGTTTGAGTGCTATCTCACACTCTACTCCCCTGTAAGGAGGAAGCTTCTCGATCTCATCTGGAAAGAGATCGTGGAACTCCGTAATCAAGTTGGCAATTGGCTTGGGCAACTTGCTGAGCACCTTGTCTTCTTTGCTTCCTTCCGACTCAGGTTCCTCAATCTCGAGTTTGAAGATGTATGCTACCTTCTCGCTCTTTATAGATTTGAGCAGCTTCTTAACGGACATACATTGTATGATGGGGGTAACTTCTTTACCTGTGATCTCAATGGCTTTGCCGTCGGGCGTTGGGAAGGTCACCTTCTGCTTTCCACAATCAATGATGGCCCCTGCTGGTCCAAGGTACTCCATTCCAACGATCAAGTCGTATTTGCCAATGCCCATTACTTCTGCCCCCATCTGGATATTAATCCCTGGCAAGTCAATGTCGAAGTTGATTCTCTTCCCAGCTGTATGTCTTACTGCCCCGCTTGCCAAGATTACGGGCCTTGGTTTGGACTTTAGAGGTTTCAATTTCTACATTTCAACCATCCTCGGGGATGCGAAGTTATGGCTACTTCCAGAGTCTATCAAGACTATGAAGGACTTGGCCTTTGCCTTCCCTACTGTGGTGATTACCTTATACTGGGTCTCTGCCTGTTCTATATCTATAGCAGCAAAGATGTGGCACTCACCCTGAATGTAATCGCGTGCCTCCTCGCCGTCCTCGTCTGATGGAGTGTCCCATCCGCCCAACTCTGCTAGCGCTGAGCTCATAACAAATGGGCAGTTCGCTGTTCGGTGGCCCGGCTGGAAACATCTAAAGCAGAGCTGCTTCTCCATGCATTCCTGCCTTTTCTCCTTGGGCAACGTCTGTAGGAAGGACCGTACTGCTTTCGAGTAATTGGACCCTTCCTGTTTGTCCTTGAAGGACACCTGCTTTCTTTCCTGTTGTTTCCCCTGGTTGCTGTTGTATGGGGACTTTGCTGGACTTGGGCTGGCTGCCCTAGGACTGTAGCTCCCTGTTGCTTTGCCTCTATCCTGGTAGTAAGGCTGCTTCTGTGCGCTGTTCTGAGATTCCGATCCTTGCAAACTAATTGCCTTGGACTCCGCTTCAGACACTGTTTTGGGGTCTATTGCCCTTACGAGTTTCCTGAGTTCCTCGTTCAGCCCTTCTATGTAGCTTTCCACTGCATGTTTCTCGCTCAGCTTCGGTACATATAGCCTTAGTCTCATAAACTCTTCGGTGTAATTCTGCACCGTCTTGTACCCCTGCTGCAATCTGTAGAACTGCTGCATCATATTTGACTTGTGTTCCCGAGGAACATAGTGGTTCTTGAAAGCTTTTGAGAACTTCTTAAATCGGCATGCATCCCTGCTCAACCCATGGGCTTTGGCATAGCCCTTCCACCATATGCGTGCGGCCCCTTTCAGGTTGGCTGTTGCCACCCTGCCTTTGTTCTTATCCTTCATGCCGTAGGCATTGCTATACTCGCTCATTTCGTCGAGCCATGCCTCTGCCTCAAGGCCGGATCTGTTCTCGCCCGAGAACTGTTCTAGTTTCCGGGCTTTCCACACATTGCCCAGTGCTGAGTCGACTTTCTTCTGGTAGTCTAGGGCCTTAGTGTCTTTCTGTCGGCCGTCTCTGCGGTCCGGCACTGGTTCCGCCTCCTTCTCGGACTCAGAACCCGAGGTCGAGCTTGAGTCGGAAGTCTCTGTGCTGGGGGACCTCCTTCTCTTACTCCTCCTCTTGTCCTTCCCCGACTTTTGGGGTGTCGTCTGTGGCCCGGATGATGCTTGGGCTGCTAGTAGGGCCTTTATCTGGTCCAGCTCCGTTCGCATCTGCGACATCTCCTCTTCTGGGGTCATGGGACCATATCCTTCGAAGAGGTTCCTGGGAAGGGGTTGCCTGTCAGGAGTCTCTTCGTCCATGTTGGGCCTCCTGTTTTGTTCGACCGTTCGTTGTTCTCTATCTGCACACACAGTTGGTTATGGCTGTACGGTTAGTTTTATTTGTTCTCTTTGCATTATATGTGATGTTGGTATAATTGTGGGGCAAAATTACATCAACAAAACATTCAAAGTGCAAAAAGAAGTTATATTCATATTTTATAATATGTTAATACAAAAATAAAAACTTCTGGGATCAAGATTTCTAACTATTCTTGATATCGCCGGTAGGATGGATTGTCCTCTAGGAACTTCTTCACTTGGGCTGTTCCCACTGAATGACCTAAGTTCCTAAGGACGTTGACTGAAGATCCCCCCTGCAAAGCTCTCGCCAACTCTTCTATCCTGCGCTCGGAAGTATAGGCGGCGGTCACTGCTAGTCTTCCCTGCCGTCTGTAAGGTATGGCGAAGTAAAAAACATCCAGTGCTACCGCTCTCTTAACCAGGATGGCATACTCGGTGTTAAGGGGTAGCCAAGCATGCCGGCCAAAGCCTGAGAGCGCAATTAGCATCGATACTCCCTCCTCGCCCCTGGGGGTGAATTTGCGGTGAATTACCGCTAGTCTTCCATCCATCAGCAGGGGAAGGTAATACCGCAACGACCTGTCGTTGCGTGAGGGGTCTTCGCCCGCTCGGCCTCCAGCTCTGTGTCTACTCGCATAGTCATCAACCTCTACCGTGGTGAGCTCCCTGTAGTCTCTGACTGTTGCTGAAGCTCTCCTGAGGTCGAACTCGCCTCTTCTTTCCCGGGAAGGCGTTGCCGAGGAGCTTGCCGTTAAGATGTTCGAGGTCGCGTGGCGGATCCCCATCTGTTAGCAAGGAACTCTTCCTCCGTCGGTAGTTGGTTTTATGGCCAGTGCGCCTCCATAATCTGCACGATGTTCTTTGAGGCTTGGATGGGGAGGTCGATTCTCCCGTGTAGTGTCGGCTTCCCTTACTTGGGTGGGAAGTCGGAGGCTCTCGGACGATGAAGTCGTCCAGTCCGTTCCGGAGTTGGTGCAGCAACTCTTGGTCGATACTCCCTTTCCCTCTCAGGGAGGTTTTGGATGTCGCTTTTAGGAGCAAAAAATTCTTAAGCCCTACCGACAATGATGGGGGCTAGGCTTGTAATGCCTAGCCCAAGGGTGGGCGCGATTCTAAGAGTTTGCCGGCTTCTTTCGAAGTCTTGCCACTCTTGTTCTGCTTGTCGCCGCTCTTCCGCTGGGTCGAGCTCGACGTAGTCTTCCTCCTCTTCTTCTGACTCCTCTTCTTCTTTTTCCTTCCCCGCTCCTGCTCTGACCGTCTTTGCGTAAGGAGCTGTTGTTCTGCTGCTGTGGCTAATGGGTCCACGTCCATGGGGGGAATGGAGGTTTCTCCCACGGTGTTCTCGGCACGATGGGCAAGGAAAATTGCTAGGGCAGTGTTAAAAGAGAAATATTTGGTCTACATTGTGATTTAGGACCATTGGCTTTCGAGGCGTCTTGGCTGGGCCTTGTTTGTGAGATACTTGGCAATGTTTGGAACATCGCCTAAAGCTGCTTGAAGGGATTGCCTAGGAACAAAGTAGCCTATGCAAGGTGGAAGCTGCACTAGTGATGGCTCTACCCTAGCTTGGAATTCAGACAGGACTCTGCTGTAAGCTGGGGTTGCGTGCAAGGTTGCTCGGACATCTACCTCCTTCCGGAAGACATGGAAAATTTCATCGATGTCGGCCTCGGCAGCATGGCCGGCTGGCCATCATCCAAGGAAATAAGAGGTTGCCATGAGTTTAATGCGGAAGAGAGTAGCAAACGGTTGCAAGAGCGCCTCAGGGAGTTGGGAAATCGGCTAAGAGGGCAGGAGCAAACTTGTAGGGTGCTACGTGTGAAATGAGGGACCTATTTATAGAAAAGAGGAAAACCCTAATTTTTGGGTGACTTGGAAAATTCTTGGGGTTGGGCAATTCTAGCCTATACTGAGGTCAAAATGGGAATTTGGAGACTAATTCAAGGGTTTGAGCATGGCTGGATTACCTAAAGATGCTATACAACAGGTTGAAGATCATTTGGGCAAGTTCTGGTGAAGAAATGGTAGGAGGTCTCACAGCTAGCGCCTCGCTCAAAAACTAAAGTTTGATTTCTTGACCAGGCGCGACCTGTGAGACATCAGTCCCATTTTGATCAAAACGTATCCATTTTAGGTAATTTAAGGATGTAAGGATGACGGGCTCATCAAATTAGGTAGAATTGACCCCTTATTAGGTCAATTTGGAGCTGTTTTGGGCAAGTTTGGGCAAGGTCTTACAGCTTGCGCCTCGCTCAAAAACTAAAGTTTAGTTTCTTGACCAGGCGCGAGCTGTGAGACATCATGCCTTTCGGTCTGTAATTGTCCTATTTTACTAAAATAAAAACTAAAACCTGCTAACTTGTCCTAATTAAGCAAGTTCAGACAATTAAAGTACTCAAAATTGTTCTATTATTACAAAATTTTTTGATTATTTACAAAAGGTTTAAGGGCGTTCTCCCTTAATGCGGCTAGCAAGGAGCATATCTTGTCTCATGAGGGTTACTCGCTTAGCGTGAACAGTGCAAGCCGTCGAGTCTTCAAAATGTTGCACTATCTTCTGCTCCACTGCTTCCTGTAATGCGAGCAGCATCTCATCCGTGACCCTGTAGTCCGTCCTGAAGTCCTGCATCACCTCTCGAACTAGTCGAGCAAAGGGGGCACGGGGAATTAGGAGGCCGTGGCTGCGCTGGAAGTGCCGAATCTCCCGTAATGCTCTTCTCTCCACCTCCTTCCTGTCGACCTTCTTCTTTGCTGGCTTTTTCGGGACCTTGGGCTTAGGTGGTGGCGGTCTTAGGGTCTGCTGCTTGGTTGGGTGTCCTCCTTCGATGGTCCTGACTCTGTTCTCCTGGTAGTAGGAGTTGTATACCTCCCACTCCTTCATATAGGCCTCGTGCTCCCGCATCTTTCGCTCGTTGATTCTAACGGGGTTAGTTACATAGGACTCCCGAGCAGGCCGGGGTTGCTTCTTCCTGTCCCATTTCGGGTAAGGAGGGGGCTTCTTCACTGTGTCCTGCTGCTCCTCCTCGGGCGCTACCTGCTCGGTTACCACCTGCTCAACAGTCGGGGGTTTGGAAGAACTTGCCCCTCCTGTGTTGGGGTTAGGTTCTTCGTCGGAATCCTCGGAGGGGACCGGGGGCTGATCAGGTGGCCGTTCGGTGATGGTGATCTTGGGGTTGGGCTTCCTAGTTGGCGGAACATCCTTGAGCTTCCTTAGACCCACCACGAACTTCCCTTTCTTCTTCCTGAGTTCTTCGGCCGCTTTTGCCTCCTCCTCTTCCCTCTTTCTCTTCTTTTGTTCCCTCCTCCTTTCTCTGCGTTCGCACTTCGCGATAAACGCAGCAAGGTCTGCTTCCTCCGCCGGCTCAAGCCTCGGCTCACTCTGCTCCTGCTGCTCCTCTGCTTCTTTTTCTCGAATCCAGGCTTCGACTTGTTCTTCAATGGTCGGCTCTGGAGTCGGCATCCTCTGTTCCTCTCGGGCCTTGGTTCTCCTTTCCCTCTGCGCTCCCTCCTCCTCTTCCTCAATTATCTCCGTTCCTGCTTCTGAGTGTACTTCTTCTTCTTGATTGCGCTCGTTCGAAGGTTCTCCCTCACTCGAAGAAGATTGACCGTTGGGGTCAAGAAGGCGCTCCTGAAGCATGCGCCGAATCGTGTTGGAATCAAGGGCGCTGGTTGCTTCGCCTGGGCGGGCTTTCCTCGCAGTCTGCTTGGTCCGTGCCATGTTTGACGGTTCGACAATCAGATATCGGGCGCCAAGGATCGCCTTAGGGAGCAGGAGCTAATTTCTAAGGCGGGAACGTGCAAATGAGGGGGGGTCTACTTCTATTTATAACTTGGCAAATTTTAGGTCAAAATTCAAGTTGCTCTATTTAACATGCTAAAGAACCTATTTAATTAAAACTTACACTTATTTCAGACTTTTCCTACTTATTGGTCTCACAGGTCGCGCCTCGCTCAAAAACTAAAGTTTAGTTTTTAGACCAGGCGCGAGCTGTGAGATCTCACACATTTTTATGTAATTTAAGTAATTTAAACATGCTATTCTAATTAATTCCTATCTTAGAACTAGCCTTACCATATTATTTTTCTCAAATTCATCATGTTTGAGTGATCTTGGCTCGATGTCTCACAGCTAGCGCCTCGCTCAAAAACTAAAGTTTAGTTCTTTGACCAGGCGCGACCTGTGAGACCACCTTGCCTGGCAAGTTTTTGGCTCATTCTATTTTTTTGTCTTATTAAGTTCCAATTCACTTAAATGTTGCTAGCTTAGCATAAACTACAAAAATGAGAAAAAAAAAATTCCCACTTTTCGAGGCTTGAGGATCCTATCAAGTTAGTACTACTGGGAGCATGGTCAGTGCTTTGCTCTTGGTCTCCAAGAACATAGCTCTGATACCATTGTGACGTCCCCTACTCATATACGATGCCCGCACCGTATATAAACAGGAGTTCATCCCCCGCACCAGCTCCACACTGATACAGGGCCCTCCACATATCACTGTGTCCGCCTAGAGTCCACAGTGGGAAGAGTGAAGGGGTCATTTTACCCCATCTTCCTCAGGGCCTACCTAGCTGCGGAAGCGTAAACATACACGTCAGTAACATAACACTAGTAAATTGCCCACCTTCGGTGGGGCAATCCATGTACTTTGTGCTTTGGTGAAAGACCTTGGAATATTGGGCAATCCATGTACTTGTCCTTTAGTGACCCCTTGGAACATTCTTAAGCCATAATGGTTATGTATGTATTCTACTTTTGATCTATTGTAAACAAAATTTACAACCCTGCGATTTTACATTGACATCATTACCATTTCTTAAATCTTGCCACTTAAATCATTTTTCCACTTAAATCTTGCCATTTCAAACACCAAGGCAAAAGTTGATGCAAGGAGGAGATAACTGATCATCGTTTGTTGTATTTGCATGGTTAAGTACACATGATGAAACACTTAAAGAAATCCAATGTCTACATTTCTGAAGGTGCAGAATCGACCAGTAGCTAAGGTAACTTGTGCAAATTAGAATGTTCTAAATAAACCACTTAAAAGGCTGACAATGTAGACAGATATGCTCTTGTCATTGCTGATGCAATGAGAGTTAATATAATTTATCATATCGTGTGCAGCTGCTATCCCTAAAAGACCAAGACCAATATATCTGTTCAGCCATTACAATTACCATACATTCTGATACAAAGGCAGTGGGTTTCCATCATTCGCTAATTTAGCTTTAGACCCTGCAAGGAGTTCCACAATTTTCTATTATTACAATAGCACTTCTAAAAGCACCTCAAAAGATATTGCAAGATGTAAATAACAATGATTATTTTCTCACTGCAAATCTCTGGGGCCTGCAATATTCCTCTTGCCTTTAACTATCTGGTGTATGCTCCCATTGATGGCTACTTCTCTCTTCCTTCTGCAAATTTTTCTTGAAGGTCTGGCTCATACCCATTAGTCTTAGAAGCCCTGCTAATGGCACTTCTATTGTGTTGTCTTCTATATACAGATTTGCTGGACATTTTCAAGTGCTCCAAGCTCAAATGTATACTTCATGGACGTCCACTTTTTATTTTAACTCTTTTATCCCTAAAACATATCGTTGTGAAGGTATGCTAGGGATTGACTCATAGTGCCCAACATTTGTAATGGTATAAACAGGTAGAAATGGTATTTGACAAATATAAACAGGGCTCTTTTATTCTAGAAAATCAAGCCACAATGAAACAAATACCTCTATGATTTCGCCTGGTATGTCCAGGCAAAAGAATATTGTTATAATATTGTTGAATATTGCAGAACATTGCATGATGTTCTCAATAAAAACTTTAAGAGTACACGTGTCATGTAAAAACAAAAAGAACATACAGTCCCAATAAATGCCAAAAGCAATTTTCTGATTCAACTTTCAATTGGGTTGATAGGGCCAATATGAAGTTATTTCCAGATTGGCCTGAAAGGTATAATGTGGACTGGGAAGATTTTATGATGCTAACTTGGATGCATTTCTATACTCCGATTCCTTTGGTTTACTATAAAATGTCAAAATTCACTTTGCATAAGTCAGACATAATTCCTCTCTGACATGCAATCACAAATTTAGTGAGACAAACTTTTTAACATGACATAAATTGATCAAGGGGTAGAAATTGTGTGCCTTTAAACATGCTCCACATCCTCATACGTATATTGTTTATGCATGTAATACATGAAGAAAGTACAAAATGATTGGTCTGAAGACACACCACAGAATATAGAAGCTTTGCTGCTGCCAGCAAATCTTCTGTCTTCCCTCGAGTGCAGGAACCAATATATACTCTATCTGTCTTCACATCTTTGCATTCTCTAGCTAATTTACTTTTGTTTGGTGAGTGGGGTTTGTAACCACAGGTTCCAAATTGGACACACCTTCTTGATATCTATAAGAAGAAGGTAAATATTTATGTTTAGACCATAAGTCCCAAAACATGCTTGAAAAACACCAGGCCCAGATCTTACTTAGGATCACCATCACTGAAAACAGACTCGTACGTTGATTAAGTCTTGTTCTGTCAAGCAATCAAGAGCGATAACTTCAGTGACTTACATTAAAGTAAGATCTAAAATTCTACAGTGCATACCTCAAGATATTTAGCAGTCGCCTGATCTGTCATTCTGTTGATTAACAACAAAGTCTATAGCTCCAGACACCAAAAAGTCCATGGCAATCTTACAGAAAACCATGTGCCATAGTTGAAAAGCTGCGCCTTCACAAAAGATCCAAGTGTATTTGCCAGATGCCATAAACCCCCGACTCCAAAGATCACTCCCTGATGCATATGAGAGGGCACAAAAAAACCCATTGTTTATACATTGTCAGATGATTTCAAACCTGTTGAGATCTCAAGCTTGCCTCTAGAAAACAGAGTAGAATGGCTAGAGTGCCAATAAGGAAGAAGACGGGAAAAAATATGCACTGACTAAAACTGTTTGCAGACCAACTTTATTTATAACAATCCTTAAACATAAAAAAGGATGGTACTCCTGAAAACTGCTTGAGTTCATACTTGAACCTGCCAGCTCCATTGCTGATTAGTAGTGCCTTCTATTTCATCTTATTCAACATTACGAAGTGTTAATTTCATCTCCTTAGAATATCATAGTACAATGTGCAAGTGTTTAGCACCTTTCTACTATCCTACCATTTCCAGACTTTCAGAAAAGGAGATCTGCTAAGTTACTCAACATCATCTGCTAAGGATTTTATATGAGAGGGAGATGGCAAATCATTCTTCCCAATCATTACAAAGAAGAATTTACTACTGTCACTTAGATAACAAACATCATGTTTTACAATCCACAAACAACATAAAAAAAACTTGCATGATAATAGATGAAGATATATTGGAAAGGCGGCCTCGATGACATCCCATTAAACTTGAGCGGTAGGGCTGCAAGCCGTCAAAGCAACGTTAGAATAAAAAAAACGTCCACCAAACATGCTTACGCTATATTTCTAAGTGTGCAGCTATAAAGTTTTAAGCATATAACATGGATGCATGCCATGCATTTTGACAAAAACTCAAAGCATTTCAAAATTGGAAGTACGACAAAATGACTCTTTCAAACATTTCGGGTTTGTTTCAGCTAAAGAAGTAGTAGCGACGCTTTCTGCTTCAATGCAGCATGTAAAAGCACAAACACGATCTAGGTAAACAATTTCTTCTGCTGTAAGCCCTTGTTTGTAGAACTTAGTGAGAGCCATAATGAATAGGGATACTACTGCAGAGCAACACTACACACCTTAAATGCCTTCCGATGGATCGCAAATGCAATGCATCGCTTCCTGGAAGCTTCAAAATCCGCTTGAAGAACTCTCAAAATGCTTCAAATCTGCTTCAAAACGCTGATTGGAGAGGAACCTCAAAATCCATGTCTTCAAGACTGTAGAAACATGTGTAAACCTGAGCAAAACACCAAGCTCGTGAAAATATTCACCTGATAAGTTTAAAATTCCAGCCTCAGCTTGTGGCGAAGGTGCAAAGCAATTTGAATTGTGCTTCCAAACGTTTCCGGATTCTTTGGAGCCAGATCGGGATTTTTTGAAAGCCAAATCTAGCAATAGACTTGTTCTGGTGACTGGTCCCAGCGGAGTCTCTTCATAGCCCTACTTCTTCGAGGCCCTGAATTAATTTGCCCTTGCTGTTCGTTCCACGACCGTCCAACTTTTAAATCAAAGAAATCATGGCCGTCGAAAGTTTTAGGGTTTTATGCACGACATACACTAAAACTTTATAATAAAGGATCATATATATCCACCTTGAAGGGTGGCACATCAATATCTGCATAGACAAAGATCAGCACAATACAAAGGAAGTTCCTACCCAAGGCTCAGACTCCAGGGAAGGACTGACTAGCTTGGGTCTCCAGAGTTCAGTGCAGACAGAATCATGACAATGGATTGGGCTGGCATAAGAACATGGCTTAGGGTTGTCCACTCCATCCGCCCCTCCTGTGCACACTTTGCAGAGTAGGTTGAAGGGTGTTAGGACCTGACTGTAGCCCGCCGGGTGCATAGCCAAAGGGGCTATTCCTGGGTTACATCTCCCCAGTCCCGATGGGGCAGGTAGGGATCACTCCCTCCAGAGGTCTACATGCTGACCCAAGGTGATAGAGGGCCACTGCCCTTATTCGACTTAACCCACTGGAAGGTGAACTCCACCCCACGGGTGTCGAGCCCATACCTTACCCACACTCAGTGGTAAGCCATTAGACCTAGTCACTCTGATCCCCGGTAGACTTTACACGCCAGAGGGATCGGTCAAGGGTCAGGACACGAACCTCATTCTAAGCCAGTCTGGCCCCTTTCACCCACAACCAGGTGGGGTTCTTGTGCACAGGCCGAATTCTAGTAATGCACTAAGAGGGACTAGCTAGGAGCACTAAGCTTTAAGTCTCTACCCCCCTTCCCAATACAATGAGTCCACAGAATGCATCCGTCCATCATATGAACATAAATAACTAGTAATAGTGCCCAGCGTTGCTGGGCATAAGTTGGGAGCCTAAACACGTTTTGGTCGCAATGAGAAATGCATGCAGTAATAATCCAACCGTAATAAATTTTTTTCAAAGGTTTAACAATGTTTGAAAGGAACCTAGCTCCTTGATGTTAAATAATGTTGCATCAGTATCTCTGAGAGCTTTGAGTAGAATAATCTTGTGCTTGTTCATAACAATTTTGAGATCTGCTATTTTTTTCTGTAGGTCTTGTTGGTTGATGTTCTTAACTGCTACGATGCTCTCAAATTCCATTGGCATTTACAACAAAAAGGAAAAGATGTGTGTATTTTTGTGACTTTTTTTCTTGTTGCACATAGTGTCTACACTTGGGTTGTCAAATGCTACTATGTTCCCCAGATTCCATCCTTTATTATAGTGTTTTAGTGTATGTCGTGCATAAAACCCTAAAACTTTCGACGGCCAGATTTTATCTTCGATTTGGTCAACCTAGATCGAACGGATCCGGAGGCGTTTTCGAATATTAGGGGTTTTTCTTCCGCCATAGCCAATCTCGAAGCATTTCTGCAATGCGTTAGGGTTTTCTTTACGCCATAGCCAATAGCGGCTTTATTGGAGCATTTCGGAAGCATATCGCGGCATGTAGGAGGTGGAAGGATGGAGTTTGCGAGTTGGAAGAAAGCCGAGAAAAGCTCATTAAAGTAAAAAATGAAGTTTAGCAAGAAACCTTAGGCGGAGATCTCTGTTTTAGTGGAAGCGCTGCTGCGGCAGTGGCTTGCTGCCTCTAATTTCTCCTGCAAAAACCACCGATGTTGCTGATATTTCTTTGCCTGATGAATCAGAAAATGGTGCAAATGCCCTGGGGTTGATTTCTCGGTCAAGATGGATCTAAGAAGCGGGTTGAGAATTCGGAAACTTGTGGCCGGGGAGTAGAGTGACATGCCTTAATCTCAGATATGTTGTTCAGCTTTGAGTGTGTAGGAATCATGGTTCTTCTAGAGGAATTGGACTTTGTGTCAGAGGTAGAATCAGAGCAAAATGATCTTCTTGAGAGAAATGCTGGTTCTCCCTTGAGTTTGGCTTCAACCAACCATGAATTTGAGCATATATTTCAGTGTTTTTGATGATTCCAGTCTTCATATAGGCAACATGAATTACATGCAAACCATTTTCAAAGCAAATTTCCTAGAAGATATCACCATGCTCAAGGGGCCTACATCCAGCTTCTCCAATGGGCTTCTCATTGTTGATTGTTTTGGTAAATCTCTCTCATGTTCTTCTCATTCATTTGATTTTATTATATGTATACCTAATTATTTCCTTCTAATATATATCATGCTTAACTATTGCAGCGTCTTAAGTTGGGATTGCCATATTCCCCTGCTTTCTTATCTCCAGAACCTATCTTTAGATTATTCATGGAATAATTTTTGCAACACCCGGCTCTGGATTGTTATACTCCACAGAGGTTGCCTTGGTAAGAAATTTCATTAATAAAGTTCTATAATCTATGATCTACGTTTCACAAGGATCTAATCTTTAAACTATGACAAAGTTCTAAAATCTATGATGCATTCATAGACAAGGAGAGACCGACATGCTTTTCTACTTCAGCTATTGTGGTTACTATTCAGGTAAATTGTCTTTGACTTAGGTTATAGCATAGCGATAGTGTTGTAATCTTTTTTTGCTTCCAGTAGCCATGCCCTAGAGACTCTTTTCGCATGCAGAACACAGGAGTCAAGCAGTGTAGACGAGTTTTACTTCGTTTCTTTTTGAATTTTTACTGAATGGTAATGTTCTTGCATTATATCTGCTGTGTAATGGAGATGTTGTTGCTATAGTGAATCCTGTTATATGTTGTAAATCCTTGACAAATATAACTTTGGATTAATTCTGGTGATTCTATGTTCCGAAAGAGTAGTATTATGCACCTAAAGTTTTGGCCAGTGAATCGTTTCTGCTCCAATACAGCAATGATTACGATTCTATCTCTTCACAATGATTACATTAATGGCTCTGCATCCAAAACAGAAATTAATTGTAAGCGCTATGAACACTTCTCATTTTTTCTCTCTCAAATTGCATGCATATCTCATGTGAACGATCATATTAGCTGTCACTTCAAATTGCTTATAGACTTTGCCATGCTATTGTTTGCGTTGTAATTTTGCATCTTTTCAGGATATCCGAGAGGTATGCAGCGCTTATGCTGCTTAGAAAACATAATCTTAACTTCCTTTCTTTTAAGCATGCTATCTTTGAATTACATGTGACCTCTGATTAATAGTGGGAGAATGTGATGGAAATGCAAAGGAATCTGTTCTTTTTCTTTCCAAGATTGAGCAGATTTTCAAAGCATGTTAGTTGGGCAAATCGTAACATAGTTATTGGAAGAATTGCCATGGGATTGCTCTGAATCAACAGTATGAACTTCACATTGAGTATGCTAAAGGGTAATGGTGAAATGCATTTTCTTTTGTATGTACTTTCCTGCCAGAGAGACAGCGGAAAACTGTTACAAAATGAATATCCCTTCAGAAAATGACGGATTGAATATCCCTTTAGAAAATGCTATTGCAAACTCCTTTCAGATTGCATGGATTTGAGAACTGTAACGCAGAGAAAGACCAGCACTTGAAGAAGGCATTAATAAAACACTAGCATTAATAGAAGGGAAATTGATACATGCTCAATTGGTGCACCGTGAATCTTGCAGTTACTATATTGTGGTAAACATGCTTAACTGGTGCATCGTGAATCCTGCAGTAACTATATTGTGGTAAACATGTATGCCAAGCATGGCAATGTTAAAGATGCAATTTGACATACGTGCTATTGCTTATTAAGATATTGTGATACTGAAGAAGGGAAGATGCAATGCAATGACGCGTGCTATTGCTTATTAGAATATCATGATGCTGAAGAAGTGAGCTGTCGGCAGTGAGTATATGGAATACATGCAAAAAATTATATGCATTGAGCAAACTTATATTGATAGACCCTATAGCCCATCTCCAACTGTCAACAAGCAAAAAAAACTATGGTATCATGTACTGAACTACTATTCATGCTCTTTAGCGCCACAAGAATATGGCTAGGTTAACATGGATACTGTGAGAACTTGGTGCAACGGATTGATTTGCCAAGCAAGCATTTTTGTCTGATACTGTTAGTGCTCAATCTTCTTTATGCATCTAACAATTACTACCCAATCTTCAAGTTTGCTTTCTGTTCTAAGTATCTCCTTCTGTTTTGAAGTTCTCCTTGAGTATCTCCTTCCTTTTGAAGTTCTCCTCCAAAGGCAGAGCGAAGGAGTATCTTAGGATTAAGGATCCGATTCTAAATGGATATGCTCCTTCTTAAGATGCATTGTGAATATGCTCTTCGAGATGCCCTATTATATAATGTAACTCAATAGAAACAGCCCATCAGGGTGCCAATATATCTTGCATATGAGATTTGACTTCTCATTATCAGTTCATGCTACTTGCATTTTTTTCTGGGTCAATTTGCTCCTGTCACAAAGCTGCCAATATAATTTTCAATTATTGTGTGTGATCAAATACCCAGATAGATTTCAGTAATACCCACCCACGTCTAGATTGGTAATGCCCGACAACCATATAGAGATACAATATATTGTCGCGTCCTCAACTTAGATGTGTTAGATGCAATGTTCACACAATGTTGTTCATATCAATTGTTTATCTTCAACATAAACAACATTGTTTTGCACACAAAATAATCATGGTAAGGTTTGTGCAGATTCCCAGTTAGATGCTAAAGAGTTCTTAAATAATGAACATTTCCATTTAGAGGACTTTGGTACCAGTGCCCATTTCCGACCCATTTACAGGATTTTGATATCAGTGCTACAACAGACTAATGCTATCTCAATAATGTTATTTTATTACAAGGCCATAGGACTAATGCAATCTCAATAATGTTACAAGGCCATTTCCATGAACGCTCTTCTACACCCTTCTACAAGGCAATCTATTTGCAAGCACCCTTCTATAATGCAACTTTATTTGCAATAAAAAAATGCTTATCAAGTAACAATAGTAACATCTTCATAACAATAGTACCATCTCCAGGCTATGTGGACATATGTACACATATATTTGCATGCTAATCCAAATGAGCAGCACTAAATATAGCAATTAAATTGCAAGTTTAGTTCACAAGGCTCTATAAAACATACAACCAATTTAATATCTGCCACTTTTTAATTTTGCATGCTAATCCAAATGAGCAGCACTGAACATGGCAATTAGATTGAAAGTTTTAGTTCACATTGCTCTCTAAAGCATACCACCAATTTAACCTTCGCCACTTTTAATGACACATTGAGTAAACAAAGGAAGAAATAGACGAAAAAGGAAGAGATAGCTATGAGTAACAAAATTGACCTATATTATTTGTTCTAATATAAAGGCAAGAGAATTGTAGGTACGTCAGCAGTGTTGAAATTGCATCATAGTACAAAGCACTCACTATACAAGAATTAAAGCCCAAATTGCACACCATCAATGCTGCATGAATCCTACAACGTTGAACCTAATAATTGCCTTATAGCCCAGCAACGCTGGGCACCATCACTAGTTATGCAATAAGTGTTTGGTATCTCTAGCACTAACATTATAATGTAACGTTGCTAAATATGCAATGCACTAAGTGTTTAGTATCTCTAGCACTAACATTGTGAAGGTAACATTGCCAAATATGCAATGCACTAAGTGTTTCGTATCTCTAGCACTAACATTGTAAAAGTAACATTTATAAGTGGTCAGTGTTATTGTGAGAGTGATGTAGTGCACGATTCCTTGTGCATGGTTTTTCCAACTGTCGTAAGTTCCTATTAACATTGTGTACCTTTCAAAGTTTAATATATATTGCAGATGATACGTGATTTGACGTTGTGATTGCAACATTCCACATAAAATAAGGGCAGCATATTTGTTGCCCATTAAACCAAGTGCTCTCCTTACACCGTAAAACCATCTTAAATTTGGACTTGGCAAGTCACTCAAGAACAGAGAGCCTGTGGTATAATTCTTAAAAGGGGCCTGGATGGCGGAATGAGATAAATTATGCATGAGATTTATAGCTGGTAGTCATATGCCCAATAGATCTAGAGTTGCGTAAAACGGTCCTAAAATATATAATTGATGGGAACTGCCAAGAAGAAGAGTTTGGTCTGATGTTGTCCCTCTACAAAACCTCACCCTATGATTTAAGTTCCCAAGCCCTCATTATGTCTCCAGATAGGCAATCCTTCGCTATTCTATTCCTGAATTTCCATCGAAATGACCAATTAGAGAATTATTTCCAGATTGCAAAGTACTCTTCATAATTTGGCTCTACACATCATTGCTGTTAATTCCATTTGGCCCTCCATACTATTTGGCTTGGAACTGTTTGCATCATAGAATCAAGCTACAGATAGTAATACAATAATGTTAGCCTTGTATTCCCCACATAATGTGGTTATCAATTGGTCTAGAAAAGAAATTACCTCCTTTTATTTGATTTGCTGTGAAAAGTTTTCGACAGTGTGGTGGCAAGACCCATCAATCTGAATGTTATATAAAGGAAGAGGATCAGTTAACATTTTACCCTAAAATCACCGACCATAAGAGGTAAACAATTTTACATTGGAAATGTTGCCTTATATTCTTCTTTCCTGATCCAATGCTGCGAGCCTGCAAAATTTAAGCACAAACTAAACTTTGTAATCTTTAAAAGTATTGCACAGAGCGTCTGAAAAGGAAAGCATACAATATTAACAACACGTAGTCCATCAAACAGTTTCTATTGTACATGATAATGATCAGGGAGAACATCTGTGACTTTGCTCAAATATTTGGTAAGACAATCATTTGTTCAGTGGCATAAACATAAACGTAAACATCTATCAAATCCAATTTACAGACAGCTGTGTCACATCATTTAGAAATATTAGATTTACCAACATTTCTTTGCAAGCAAAAATCATCCTTCTTATTTGCAAAAGATAAACATTATGCAAGAAAAGTAGAGAAAAGGAAAGCAGATCATCTGTTCACCTCTGGACTAAAAGAATTGAGCCTTCTGGTTTCCGGCATGTAACCTGATGCATGTCCGATGCTCCAAAAGAGGGCTGAAGCTCATTCCCAAAAAAACAGTGCAAGAACCCTAACTGCTAGAAAGACAAAATTGCCTTAAATATGCTGGCTGGCATCAACCTACTTAGGCACTGCTAATCCACGCTAATCTATGTTTGATAGTCATGTATAGCAGTTGGATACCTAATAAATCTCCTCCAATACCCTGCATAGATATTTTAATACAAAAAGAGTTCAAAATAGCTTACTTCATGTTGTGCACTGGCGGAATGGTTGCATCAGAGGGGCTCATAGAAATGCAGACTATCAAAACCGTCTAACTAACATGATGCCGCCATAGGCATTTGTTCAAAGAAATCTGAGACGATAAATCCTACATAAAGGAGATTAGGCAGAACGAAAATACAGAAATAGCAAGAACCTGTTTTGTGAAGAGCATGAAGCAACACGACTAAAGCCCTTCACTGTGTTTTTGAGTCTATGAATGATGGCTTCCATGGATTTTGGCTCAAAAGCACGAAGATGTTAATACCTATCTGAATCATGCCAAATTTGCAGCTCCGACCGTTGCAGCTCGATTGGCTCCAAAGATATGTAATGTTCTTGATTGTTTGAGCAGAACCATAGAATTGTCGACCCGTTCTCTGCTCTATTCCACGACGACTCGTCCCTCTGCTGTGTTGCCGTAAGCTTCAATAGGGCAATTGCCTTTTTTTTTTTTTTGTTAAATCCTCATCGTCCAATTAGGCAATAAATCCTCGCCTTCCAATTTAGGGCTGGATCCAAAAATTACAGCAAAACATTATAATATAAGATAAGAACTAATCTAATACATAGAGTTAGGTTCTTTAGTTAGAGTCAATCTCAGGATCTACTTGGCTGCTAAGGGCGATTTAATAGGTTAAACCTACTGGTTCGAAGGCTGGAACAAGGTTTAAGCTATTTAATCGACTAAATACCTGCTCCCTGGTTCACTCCTCTCGATCCGAAGGCGTCCATGTCCTTGTTCTGCTCCGGGATGCGGTCGGAGGGATGATCTGACTAGCTGGGCCGCACAGGCAGATCGTGGGAGTTGGAATTGACTCCTCAGGCGCGCGAATCGGAGCTCGGAAGGTCTGTGGGCGAAAAGGGGAGTTTTAGGGTTTGATGCCTTATGTAGGCTATCAGTTAAGTTTAGGGTTTTCCATGACCCTTGGTCTACCTTTAATGGGTTAAAGGTCTAAAGGTGCGCGCATTGCTAAGTGTGCGCACCATTGCAAGTTGCCCCTTAGGGCGTCCTTGCTTGGGTATACGTCGGCGTACACGTCGACTGGACGGCGTGTACGCGTGACGGCGCAGTACGGTATACGTCTTGAGACCGTATATCATACTGGAACGTCACATGGAGGCTATGGAATATAGTAAAGCAGGAGAAGTGATTTTAATGCAAGAACAGGGCAAAAGCAATCCATGACTTTTGAAGATATTTCTGATGTTCGATTACAGGAAGTAGAAGAACCCTGATATGAAAGAAAATCAGAAGACTTGATCATGAACTCGATGGGAGAAAAACTTCTCGAATTGTGCACTATTTGTAACTTGAAAATATTGAATGACACAAGCTTTTTTACACATTCAGGGATCTGCACATACGTAAATCATACTGGTTCGAGTGCAATAGACTACCTTATTTTGAATAAGGTAAATTTGGTCACTAAGTTCAGAATTGGCGAGTTGCTACCTGAATCAGACTATAAACCCTTGTTCTTGGAACTTAGAATTGCAGCCACAAGGAAGGACGAAGCTCAATTCTGCCCGAGACTTAAGATTAAGCATAGCTTGAAAGAATCTTATGAGAAGCATGTAGAAGAGTTGCTAGCATCCATAGAATGGCAAGGGAAACTTTTTTCAGATGTTAATCAATTCTCGCAAGTGTTGTTACAAGCTGCAAAACATGTCTTTGGCCTTACTAAGAAACATTCTCAAAGCAAACCTACCAATGCTTGGTGGGATGTAGACTGTCAAAAAGCAAGAGCAACATTGCCAAAGCGTTGTGTCCACAAACCCAAATGGTACAGATCTTATCTGAGACAAAAAAAAAAAAGAGAACCTATTTTAAGAAAAGGCAATCGGATTTAGAAGCACAATTTAAGGAGACTCCACAAACT
This sequence comes from Isoetes taiwanensis, assembly GCA_021234155.1. Classification (NCBI taxonomy): domain Eukaryota; kingdom Viridiplantae; phylum Streptophyta; class Lycopodiopsida; order Isoetales; family Isoetaceae; genus Isoetes; species Isoetes taiwanensis. The sequence goes on from JAJEKV010000644.1 coordinate 29,208, forward strand.
TTTTGGAAGGCATTACAAGGAAAACCAGATGCGCCCATTTTGGATCAAAAAGATCTTCTGGATCTGGTTAGAGCAATCTACACCATAGATGGGATTGAGAACATGCAATTTCCAGCATCAAACATGGATCTTTTTTCTGAATCAGAGGAAAATGAGACATTGACAGAAATGGACAATAGCAAGACACATGATGTGCAAGGCATTTGCATGTTTTGTTTAAATATGGAAGGAGAGTCACACTCTCACAAAGCTCATCAGCTTACTAAATCAAAGCATCAGAGAAGGGCTTCCAGAAGATTGGACCGTGAACCGAGTACATCCAATATACAAAGCAGGAGATAAACATCAAGTTCAGAATTACCGTACAATCTTAATTGGCAGTACATACACTAAACTTCTAGGAGCTTTGCTAGAGAGGAAAATTTAGTATATGGGCTGAAGCTTATGATAAACGAGCTCCTTCACAGGCTGGTTTTAGAAGAGAGCATAGTACATTGGATCATGCGCTCACACTCCATGTTCTAATTGAACGAGCCAAAGCACCAAACAAGGCCCTTTATGTGGCTTTCGTGGATTTCACGAAAGCATTTGACACTGTTCCAAGAAAGGATTTAGGAGAGAGAATGATGCAAATTGGAGTTCCCGATGAACTCAAAGGGGCAGTCTCTCGGCTCTACTCTGAGGTCTTAGTGACGCTATCTCGAGATATGTCTACATTGATCAAAAATAATATAGGTGTTCGCCAAGGCTGCCCTCTGTCTCCAATGCTATTCATTGATGACATCGAGGAGTGGATGCAGAGAAATCATCATGCAGGTACCAGGCTTGGACAGTATGTGATACAATTGCTACTTTATGCGGACGATGTTGTCTTACTAGCTGATAAGAGTCATGTTCTACAAGCACATCTTGACAGGTTAGAACAATTTTGCATGGCAAGAAAAATGACAGTCAATGTAAAGAAGACAAAAATCTTGCAATTTGGAACCCGGGATCGGCCAGATTTCATATACAAGGGAGAGAAGATAGAAACTGTGGAGTGCTTCAGATATTTGGGTATTGACTTCGCCTCAAAGTATACATGGAAGGAGTGTATCAAAAGAAAGGTAACAGGTGGAAAATCTGCTCTTTATGCTATGCTCTCAAAATCTTTATGCTATGCCCTCATGGACTGCGATCTCAGGAAAATGCTCTTCAAAGCTTTAGTTCAAACTGTAATCCTCTATGGTTAAGCCCATCAGGGGCGAAAACTTCTCGTAAAACTATGGGGCAGGTTGAATACGTTCGTAAATTGTTTATATGCAGGGAATTGGGCATCAAGCATACCATACCATATGTTATAATTCTGGCGGAAACTGGCATGTTTCCTCTTGAGCTAGAGGCCTTGTGTCAGGCAATCAATTTTGCTAATAGCAGTTAAGGAGCAACCAGCAAGCAGGCTTTCTCACCAAGCGCTACAAATGTCAACGGACCAAGGATGGTTCAGAGATCTGTTAGAATGGGCCAGCAAATGGGGAGTTACAGCCATGAATTGGCCGAAGGGGAAGAAGGAGGTACCGGGTTTTGCTCCAAGAGCTAGTCATGTCGAAAAACTTTGGTCCACACCGTATGTAGGATGTCACACTATAAAAACTCGTAAATACCATGGCGGATTATATGGAGCAAGCATACTTATCAGCATATATCTTGCCGAGAAGAACTGCACAAATAGTATCCGTGTACCAATGAGTCGGTTCACATAGACCGGAAATCGGTGTATGGATGGTTTAAAATTCCCATTGAAAATCTAGTTTGTAAGCTATGTGAATCGACCTGTGTGGAAGATGAAGATCACGTCTTCACCTCATGCTCGGCCACAGATATCAGAGAAAAACACAATATTCATGCTGGAAGTTTTAGCTCTCTTTTTACATTAGACTTAGAAGACATTGGATGTTATATCAAAACAATAGATGAACATCGTTCATTTCTATTGGAAATCATGTGAAAATACTATCTGTATTCAGGCTCTTTGGCCTTTAAGGCCCCTCAGGGCAATGATATATAATAATAATAATAATAATAATAATAATAATAATAATAATAATAATAATAATAATAATAATAATAATAATAATAATAATAATAATAATAATAATAATAATAATAATAATAATAATAACGCATAAAGGAAAAGAACGTCCCTCGACCTATTCTCTCCTGGAAAGGGGAGATTTTGTATCCTTATTTTGCAGGGAAGGGAAAGTACGCCGGAAAACCAAGACCATCGCCGAAAAACCCATTTTTTTTTCCCAAAAGTCACACCCTGGAAGGGCACACCGACACGAAAGAGAATGGGCAAAAATATTTTATGTAAGTAGATTTTCTACCTTGAAGGCGATCTAAAAGATCGTCAATACATGGCAGCAGATATCGATTCTTGATAGTTATCTTATTGAGCGCAGGATAATACACACAAAGCCGCATACTCTTGTCTTTTTTCTTTACCAATAATACAGGTGCACCGTAAGGACTACGAATTGAGCGAATATAGCCTCGCTCGAGAAGATCGACAAGCTGGCGCTCGATCTCTAAGGATTCCTGATGGGAGACTCGATATGGAGCTCGAGGGCGAGAAGCAGAACCCAGAGAAATGTCAATAGCATGGTCCACACTCCTTCGTGGAGGTAGCTCCGATTGGAAACCTGCATCAAGAAGGTCTTAAAAATCATGTATTTTTACTTCTCTTATCACTTTTCTTAGTGAGGTCCCCCTTATTCTTAGAATTGCTCTTAGATTTCTTATGGGGACATTGATAAAACAAATGTCCACCTTTTCCACATATATAACACAAGCCTTTTTGGTGGAAATTCGAATTGAAGCATTTCGGTCTGTACCTTTTGTTCAAGATCATGTATAAAGTCTGCTACCACTTCGGCGACTTCAATTGCGTCTTGAAGATCTTTAGGAGATGGCTTCTCAACTTCTCTTCTTACATAGTGCTTTAGTCCCCAGAGATATTGATGTAGCTTTGTCTTCGTTGTTAGATCCTCAATCTTCAAAACACAAGATGTAAAACCTTACACATAGGAAGCAATGCTTCCTGTTTGGCATAATTCATGTAACTTATCTCTCAATTTGAAATCAGCATTAGAAGGTATTAAATAGTTTTGTAATTTCTTAAACTTGTGCCATGTCTCAATGTTATGTGCCTATCCTTGTTGGACAGTCTTGGTATGGCATCGCCACCATGACAAGGCATCCTTTTCTAAGGAGTTTGAGGCACAAAGGACCTTCTCCGAGTTTGGGGTTTCAACAGATTGAAAATCTTGTTCCATTTTGAAAATCCAATCTGAGAGGATCGTTTTATTTCTAGCCCCATTATATGGCTTGGGCAAGGGAGGGACATAATATTTCTTATCTCTTTTGGGCAAATGGTATAATTGTTTCACCTATGGCAAGAAGTCACTGGCCTCCTCTGTGCCTTTCGACTTATCTCCCTTTTTTTCTTCTTCATCTGAGTCCTCCTCTCGCCTGCATCTATGACTTCCTTCACTTCGTAGCTCTGCGAGTTGAGTAGCCATAGTGTGCAGTTACGCATGCAAGTCTTGCAGTTTCTCTTGAAGAGGGTCTCCAATATCGAAGTCAATCTAAATCCACATCCAAGCAGTCCTCATGTTTAGCGTCCTCAAGTTTAACATCATGAGAGGCTTCCGTAACAGGAGGAGCTAAGGCTCTTGCCTCTGGCTTGGGCTTGCTAAAAGGCACGTCTTTGGGTGGGTCTCTAGGGCGACATGACCCCACTGTTGGAGCGGTGCCAGGTTCTTTTGGAGAACCATTAGTTCCAAGAAACATATGCCAGGTAGGCCATGCAGTTCATGATGGGATTCAGAGTGCCAAGAGGCAAGAAGCAAATCGCCACAAAACTGCATCTATAAACCAAAATGGTACAAGCAAGTAATTAGGAATAAAAACGTGCATATTATGCACAGAGGCAAGCGCTAGAAAACGTCCAAAAAGTTTTTGGGACACGTTGCAAGGCAGGTCTGAACAAGCTATTTTAGACATTGATACTTTGTCAAACTTAGTCAAGGCCTTATATGAAAAGGACAGAGCAGATTGCATGCCAATAATAGCTCCTAAGACAAAACTTGCTTCTGAACAATCTAAGATAGCATGCCCATAATTTTATAGAAAGACTAGTAATGGTGCCCAGCGTTCTTTGGGTATAAGATTGAAGCTTGTAAATGCTTTGGGATGCGATTGAGAAAAATCCCCTTTCCCTTTCCCTTTTTTGCTCTATCCCTTTCATTTTTCTTATCCTACTTTTTTTTCTTTCCTTTTTCTTATTTTCTCACATGTTTTTGTTTTCTTTTCCTTTTTTTCCCCTTTTCATGTTTCCTTGTTTTCCCATCCCTTTTCCTCCTTTTCAGATAACCTTTTTCCCTTCTCTTTTTTTTTCCACCTTTTCCCCCTTTCTCTTTTCTTTTTCCCCTTTCTTTTTTTTTTTTATGCCTTCTCTTTCCCCACCCTTTTTCCATGTCTTCCCTTTTTCTCAACCTTTTACTCTTTCAGCCCTTTTCCATGCCTATTTTCCCTTCTCTTTTCCTTCTTTTCCCAATCTTTCCTCCTTTTTTTTTTTGTGTGCCCTTTCCTTTCATTTTTTTTTTCTCCCTCGGTTTTCCCATGCCCTTTTTACCTTCCCTTTTTCCATCTCCTCACCTTTTCCCTCTTTCCCTTTTCCATGTTCCCTTTTTCTCTTCCCCTTTTTCCATTTTCCTCATTTCCTTTTTTCAGTTGCTCTCTCTCTCTTCCCCCCCCTTTTCCATTCTTTTTCTTTTTCTATTTCCTTTTTTCCCACCCTTTTCTTCTTTCTATTTTCCCGGTGCTTCCTTTTCCTCCTTTTCCCCACCCTTTCCCTCTTCCCGTGCAATTTTCCCTTCTTTCAACCCTTCCTTTTTCTTTTCTCTTTTCCTTTCCTCATGTCCTTTTTCCCTTTCCCTCCCCTCCATCACTCCCCTGCTTCCCTTTCCCTTTCCCTTTTTTCCCGTTTCCTTTTCTTGATGGATTTTTTCTTTCCGTTTTCCTCCTTTGCGATCCTTTTCACGTGCACTTTTTCCCTTCCTTTCCTTTTCATTTTCCTTTTTCCATGCCTTTTTGCACATTTGTTTTATTCTCTTATTTCCTATACCCATTTTCCTCTTCTCCCACCCTTTCTCTCTTGCCCTTTTCTTTTCCTTTCTTCTTTTTTCCCTTTCTTCCCATTTTCCTCTTCCCTTTTCTCTCATGCCCTTCCCCTTCCTTTTCTTGTTTTCCTCTTTCTTTTTTCCTTGTGACCTTTACCAAGGTTCTCTTTCCCCCTTTTCCCTTTCCTTTTTCTTTCTTCTCACTTTCCCTTTTTCTATGCCCCTTTTCTTTTCCCGTCTCCCCATCCTTTTCTTGTGCCCCCTTGTCCCTTCCCTTTTCCCCATTTTATCAACCTTTCACTCTTCCCCTTTTCTTGATGTATTTTTTCCCTTCCCTTTCCCTCTCTTTTTTTTCCCTTTTCCTATGCCACTTGTTCCTTCCTTTTTCCTCTTTCCTCAATGCTTCTCTTTTTCCCCCTTTGCCCATTCTCCTTCATTTTCTCCTTTTTTCAACCTTTTCCTCTTTCCTTTTTTTTTCATGCCCTTTCCATTTACCTTTTCCACTTTATCTCTTCCTCCTTCCCTCGTGCCCTTTTCGAGGGTTCCCTTCCCCTTTTCGTTTTCCATGCCTTTTTCTCTTCTCTTATCCCCACCCTTTTCCCTTTTCCTTTTACCCTTTTCCCTTTTCCCTTTTCCCCACGCCTTTTTGCCCTTCACATTCTCTCTTTCCACTTCCCTTTTCCTTTTCTCCCTTTTCATTTACCCTTTCCCCTTAAGAGATCGAAGCATGACCAATCACAGTATTGGTAAGTCGTGCAATAAATCTAGGCCTTCGGATGCATCCAGATGATCTCGGCCATTCAAATTAGGGCTCGATGCACTACGCACTTACGGTAAAACATTATAATATAAGATAAGATTTGTACCTCATCTAATAGGCGATGTGCTTGCATGCTTACAAGAAGATGCAGATGTTGGTATGCATGATTTTAGAATAATGGCCACTCTCATGGCCTTTCAACTCAGTGCAAATCTATAGGAAAGAGTGCCAGTCCACTTTTGTTCTACACAAAATACAGCAACAAAGCATAATGACACTTGAGAATGAAGAGAGGGTCAATGTGCTGCAAGCTTATACATGCGAAAGTCCAAATGTGTATAAGATTGTCTTTTTGCAAACAAATCTGGACTTACAAAAGCTTTTTCAGTTCTAATGACCTGCAGCCTTTACCCTCCAACATTACAAATCCAATTTGCATTGAAAACTTGCTGATGAAAAAGAGGCGCCTAATAGAACCTCTAGCTACTCACAATTTATGCCAAGGTCGAGGTTTAACATAAACAACATCACATTATAATTTCCAAAAGTAACCCACTTTCAAGACAAATACTGTAACTACACAATAGTGTATTGCAAAACACAATGTGTGCTAAGCTTAAAATGAATAGGAACTGCTCACATTCATACAACAGTTTTGCCTTTGGAGGTGCATGGCCATTAAACATTCCAAGTCTCTTTTTGTTGCGGGGATTTGGACCTCCTTATGTGTGCCGAACATTCATCATCTATGCCCATCTCCATGACAAGGTTCAGGTCTTAGTGAGAATGAGAAATGCGAAAGAATTAGCTATGACAATGTGGAGTTTTTCCTACTATCCACCTTAGAAAAGAGGAGATAAACATCGCATCTACTCCCTAAGTAGGTTGGCATCAATTGTAGTCTCTTCATCAATAATTGCTTCGTTGATGTCCTTTGAATCTCACTTTCACAATTATTCAAAGCATGAAATTCCATCAGACTGCCACTAACAAAATGATGATATTACTTATTACTGGATTGCTAATTTCCCATGTTGCCAAGGCAGACTGCACGAAACATTTCTACTTTGGCAATCAAGTTGTTAAAAAGGGATAAGATTTTTCCGCTTAGAAAATCATATAAGATGGACTTATTTTCGACGGACCTAATAAGACATTCAAAACATTCATCATGAACAGGGTACTTATGACAAGCAATAACTATGCTCCATCTTAGCAAGAAAATGAGAATGCTTTGTGATGTTGTATTGTAAAATCTAAGTATTGCAAATCTGGCACATCTCTATCTAAAGCCACTACATTGTGAAAGCCAACACATCCATGTGTTGATTTCTAAGAGCAAAAAGTGTTATATGGAAGGGTTGGAATCTGCCAGCCTAATGTGGATTATATTTATGCATTGCTCCTTCCATTCTTCTTTTGATTCCCTCTCCAATATATCTAGACATTGTACATATGGCTATATAGAATTGTATTTATGCCCGGCAATGCCGGGCACCCATTACTAGTTTTCAGTTCAAACTATTTTCTTGCCTGAGAAAGTGTAATTCCTATCTCTCCGCCTCTTCTCAACATCGATTCTTGCTAGCCTTGTAGAGGCTAGCAATCTACATTTACCTACATATGAATCTTCTTTGTGCAAGCTTCAGATGGATGTAAAACTTTTCACAATTATCAAGCACAATGGTAGATTAACATGTGAATTTCTCTATGGTTCTGCCTCTCAACTTTGGCATTCCCTTTTCACCAAGCAATTTTTTCCAGACGATCTCTTTCTCTCTGAATACTCCTTTATGCCGAGCTGTGAAGAATTTGAGATTGAAATTGCGCAATCTTGGCCATTGGATGCAAGAACGTCGAAGCAACTGGTATAATTCAAGTTTCTTGTGAGCGGTTTGAATATCGTAGCCATAATGCCATTGTAACTATGTATCGTGGCTTGTTCTTCATGCAAGGGAGCAATATTCTACATCAGTACCGCGACTTGAATCCTGACTGCCGCCTTTTCTGCATGAGATGTTTGTATCTGGCCATGAGTTAGCACTTCAAGGACCTTTGCAAAACCTGTGGCGTCCTTATTTTTGGCTAAGAATACTAGAGCCATATAATCTTCACAGCATTTCTGCTTGGCAATTAGTTTAGGATCTGCAATTTGGATCCCAGTTTGGATCTCTATGGCATCAAATTGTCGAGGCATCCCTCTCTTGCCGATAGTCCCAACTGCTTCTAAGATTTTCCCTTTTCCTTGGGCAACGGCCTGACCGTCTCCTTTGGCAACCTCATTCCGGCCATCAATAACTATTCTGCCATCTGCACCAATATCTTCTGAGGCAATTTTCTTCTTTGGAAGCGGCATTAAAGAATGCTTTCTTTCTGATGCCCTCTTTGGTAGGGCTGCAAAATAGGTCCCTTCTTGGTCTTTTTGTTGCTCTTTCTTGATGATTTGATCATCTGCAACTGCAACGGGATATCTGGCGTCAAAAAGAGGTAATTTCGGGAGTCTTCTTTCTTAATCCTTCTGATGGATCTACATTGGCATCAACAACACCATCCTCACCATCAATGCCTGCCGAAATAGAGATGCAGCAATTACTTTTGCTTTCACCTTGGCTTATATATCCATAGCTCGGTTATACTTACTGCTATTTGGGATTTCATGCCCTTCTTTTATCATTTATTCTAATAGGTCTATATGCCTACATTTTGTTTTATTCAGTTTAAATTGGGCTTTTGCCCTAGTTCTGTGATGGGGCAATGCTCTCTTAATTGGTTTGGGCTTCATGTCCTTGCTTATTGTACCGTCTCATGGCCTTTAGTGGTGTCAATGAATGTTAAAATTTCTATCTACCAAATGCTTCAGCTGCAAAAGATAGATAGAGAGATAGAGAGGCTCAGACAGACAGACAGACAGACAGACAGACAGACAGACAGACAGATAGACAGACAGGCAGGCAGGCAGGCAGGCAGATAGACAGATAGATAGGTTTTTTAACGTCCACAGAAGAAGGGTCCTATACAAAAGGGTTAACTGCAAGATGCTCAAGGTCGGGAAGCCACTTGGGAAGAGAGGACATGTTGGCAGACATCACGGAAGACAAAAAAAAGCCAAAGATAGTGGAGGATCAAAGAGGTACCCTCGAGTTGGGGAAAAACATTTCAATGATAGGATCTAGGCAATAGGTTAAATTGCTTGAATAAGCAATTAGTTAGAAAATCAAACTTACCTTATGAGCATCTAATCATTAGCTGAAATCAGTTTTTTGAACAAAAAGGGACCCACCCACAATTTGCTTCAGGCCTTAGTTCGACATTCTATTTCATTCTATTCTATTCCAGGCCTTAGTTCGAGAATGTTTTTAAGCAATAGGTGCATTGCATACTAGATCTAAGCCAGACTACTAGTTATATACCTGCACCCCATTCCTACCTAAAGTACGTCTAGAATTTCTAATTTGTACGTACAGAACCTATCCCTGCTTTGTGTAATTAGATGTATTCAACTGCTAGCACATCGGCTTTAAAATATTCAAGTAATCTATGCTTAAAATTTATACATTTCTAGCATGCAAACGAAGCTTCAACTAAGGTGCATTTTATTGATCTCTAGTTTCAAAGGAAATGCAGGGATGAATTGGCTTCAGGCTTGCTACATAGTGAAATCATGTGATGTGACCAAATGTAGTCATTGAGTTTTGTGATTGTCTATTTCTTCGTCGCTATATGCCTCTCAATAAAGTGTTTGAATCAACAAGTGATATTAAATAACTCAAGATGTCAAATAATGTGTTGGTACATAAGACCTATTTTGATCTAATTTTCTAACATGCCCTTTGTTTGCAAAGCAAATTATTGGTTGGAGAAAGACTAGCTCAAAGCAAGTCCTTGCCCATTTTATTTGAAGTGGCCATAACCAAACGTATTATGGCATAGAAGCGTGCCATATACATGCTATCTTCTATGCCCCTCCACGCTCGTCAATTTTTTATTGGTGGGAGCATCAAGGGTTTTATTGTGTAGGTTTAGTACAATTGCTTTGTTTGGAATATGTGTATTTTGTAATTTGCATTATCCCCTTTTTTTTTAAGGAAAAGGAAGGGTTTTATATTAATCATAACTTAAAACATACATCGATAAGGCTCTCTCCAGAGCCATCCTTGCTTAGAGGAGGAGAGTATGCCCTAACAACATGATTATAGATAAATCTGTGGGTTTTACTCCCTCCCACCATTTTCTTAACATCCTTCCAGTGCAATTAATGGTTATTATCGTCAACCAGATCCTTAATAGTCAAAATACCAACATTATGCCATTTTTTATAGTAGGTGGGATGACAGGCAGACATCGAGATGGACGAAGAAGGGGCCATGATGGGAGAACAGAAAATTGAGGTGTCTCTAACTAAATTGATAATCTTGTCATGCTGAAAATTTGGGGATACCATTTTCCAGGCTTTAAAAATATTCTTCACTAGTAATGGTGCCCAGCGTCGCTGGGCAAACGTTGGGAACCTCTCAACGATACGTGGTCTTTATTGAGATAAGGTCTTTTCTCATACATGCAAACTTATCAATGATTTGTTATAGGATCAAGTGCGTGTTGAAGCAAAAAGAGCATAAGTAGGTGTGTCTTTATGTAGTTATAGCAATGGTGCCTAGCAAAAAACCTAAATGATGAGATAAGCTGGCGTAGTTAGCGTTGGACTAAAGTTGGAAACTTGTAACTGGAATTTTGTGTGCATTCTACTTTAGATTGTTGAGAACTATATGCATGTTTCCAAATATCCAAGTTTATATTTTAGCATAGTAATAGTGTCCAACATTGCTGGAGATTAGCTTAGAACTTGTAAATGATAAGTCAACAATGAGAAGAGAGTGCATAATTTGGTTTCGATGTTCATTTACATCTACGTATAATTTGGTTTTGCATGTAGTCTTTGTATTACAAAGTAGAATAGAATACCTTTGCTCTTTGACGTAAAAGCCCCATGCTTTCATATCCATTTGACTTAGCTCTAGTATTTTGCAATCACGTTCACTAAGCAAGTGTTTATGTTGAACCTTTAGTAATGTTCAATTATGCTATGTGAAAGAGGAATAATAATATGGCCACCAAGACACTTTCAAAATGTCAATCAATCTTCTAAAGTCTTTTGTGAGCATGTGATCCTCAAAATGTCAACCAATTTTCTAAAGTGTTTTTGTGCATGTCATCCTTGTGCACTCTAGATTGGTCTATATCTTGGTACTACCTGTATCTTGGTACTACCAGTGCAAGAATTGAAGTTGAATTTTATGTCTCCTTAACCAAATACATATGCTTGTATATTTTACTCTCCATGATCTTCGTCTAAGCCAAAACATACTCAATCATATGCATTCAGATGGATTCATGTGATGGTAAATGCATTATGGCATTTGGATGCAAACATACCATATTGGACCTACTATTGTCGCATAATACTTTCTACTAAAATAAGAACATCACGGCACAGAAAATTCTAGTCTCATTTTCCAAATTACTATTCAAAAAATAAATACGGAGTTGCTTAGAAGTTGTCCGATTCACAACCACCCAACAGCTACAATTGCTTGTTCAACAACTTAGGCCACAATATTCCATATTACATTGAAGTTTGGTTCAACATGGTCTAGGGATTGGAATGAAACTGGAAGTGGCCGTGGAAGTAAAATGATGCCATACAATTTGACTGTCAAATGGCTTATACAAAAGACCATATATGGGCCAAAAAAAGAAATAATTGAGCAAGTCCACTAAAACAAATATGGAGTTCCTTAGAATCTGTCGGGTTTATAACGACCGAACAAAACTGATTGACCATCTATTACTGCTTAGGCTACAATTCCTTTGAGATTTGGTTCAGCAGCTTAGGCAACAATATTTCATTTTGTTGAGTCAACATGCTCTGGAGATTGGAATAAATGGAGAAGTAAAATGGATGCCATGCAACTTCAGATGACCCATACAAAAGACCATATATAGGCGAAAAAAGGAGATATTGATTCGTTGTATTAGTTTATCAGCTTCAGTGGCCAAATATATATGTGTGGATGGTCCAGAACCTAATGCAGATATATTTCGCCAAGTCCCCAATTGCTGCCAAAGCTACCTGAATGTAGCTGTAGGGTCCAGAAAACACCTGCAAAAGCTTCTGAGCTCCTATTACAGAAGTGTCTAAATGTTTCTTTTGTAGAAATGAAGATATGAAAATGTACATATGCTTCTGTTTCATAACATCTTTATTTGAAGTGAGTACAGAATAATGGATAATGAAGCTACTTATAGTAATTTCATAATGCAAAGCAGCAAGGTACCTTATATGGTTCGCTTCCCTACAAGGAGCTCTTCTCGTCCCTTGCTGCCATTTTCAGTTTGTGAATCTTTTTCAGCTTTTGTTGTTTCCCTCCATATATTCTGAAGGAATGGCCTTGGTAGATTTATGTAACGCCTGTCACAAAAAAAGCATGATATTAGAATCACCTACAAATGGTTATATACATGCAAAGCCATCCTGTAAAGCCATTGAGATGAATCAAAGAAAACAAACAATATAGAGAGTTTTTCCAGAACATTCACCTGCAGGATATCCAGAAGCAACTCATTTCAAGTCTTTCTGCTGCATCTTTCAAATTGACCTTCCTCATTGCATTAACCATGTTGCGAGTTTTGGGCATCTGAATTATGTTCACCTGCATTTAGTTTTCACCTTCACCATATTGGTTTTTGCCGTCATCACATTCACACCTGTTGGCAAAGCCCTACGTCCAAGACAAAAAATGAGACGGTGCCCCTAAGCTGTTAAATTTTGTCCAATCTCTGTAAAAAAATTTTGAAGCCGTGTTTGCTGCAATTTCTAGAATATTGATTACATCTGGACTGACAATTTGAACTCAAGAATGAACATCACATACCATATTACCTGTGCTGGTTTAGACCAACCCAGCTACACGCTCCTCTCCAACTATCATAGTTGCTTTAATTAATGCTCGTCACGGATGCCTGGCTGTGACAGAAACAAATCCAAAAATTCGTCATCTCTGCTTTTAGTGCCCTTTTGCTCTCTGTTTTCTTTTCTCCTTTCTTCAAGAATCTTATCTCAAAATGCATCCTGGCTTCCCTTCAGGTTCTTAAACTCTGGACCTTTCACCATCCAACCAATCCATTTTAAGTAGCTCACAAACTCTCCAACAAAGAAGCTGTCAACAATTCTGTTAAGGCTGCTTCTTTTTCATGTTTATCATATTGGCCATAGCTTTTACTAAGCATTGTCATGATTACACTGTTAAAACTCAAGTCGAAAATGAAGCTTCTGAGCTGACTTCTTGCTGGCATGCCTTATCATATAAAAGACGAATAAAAAAGACGAATAAAACCTCCAAGTTCATGTGCTTAAAAAAGACGAATAAAACCTCCAAGTTCATGTGCTTCGAGAGACTCCTGGGCACCTGCACATAAGCGCCCCATCTCTACCATTCCTCCTATTCTATCTTCCGAAGCAGCTCAGGTCCTAACCAGAGAACATGAGCTTGGGCTCACTGCGTACGCCATCCAGTTTGAAGTCTGTAAAAGGGATGCAAAGTGGCATTGTGGAGCACAGTAAAAAAGACGTCATAGGGCCAGCCACACCTGGCTACTGCCGTAGCTGAAAACTTCAGCTTCTAGCGCATCTCCGACGGCGCTGATGCTCGCTGGAGAGGAGATCGCCATTGCCAGAACATGGATTTTTTTAATTCTTGGTCTTACATAACTGGCGAAATCCTGGCCGTCAAAATTTTAGGGCAATATATTTCAGATCGTTAGATTTAGGGCAACATACACGACAGACATACACAATAATTTTATAATAAAATAAAAAAGGATTAGTAGAAAGGTATTAGCAGCACACTAAAGTCATAAAAAGAAGAATCAGGAAGTTGGTGTTTCAAAGTGGAACTACTAAAAGGCTTACTTTTGTTAATCCAATATCTGATGAAGTCTATAGCTGGAGATTGGAAACCTAAGATGGCTTTCCACACATTCTTGGCTCCTAAAACTTGAGCCTGCAAATGTAGGGACTTACATCCGAGCCCTCCTCCCTTCCTACTATGCGCAAGATCTTCCCATGAGACCAGGTGAGTACCCTGCTATATAAAGTCTCTAATACATTGCTCAATTTTGTTGTAAAAGGCCTTATTTGCTATCAGGCCTGAGGAGAAGTAGACATGGCTATTTTCCATCACAGAATTAGCAATGAGAATTCTACTTGCAAGAGATAAGGAACCCTTGAGGAGAATAAGCTTCTTCCTGATCCTATTGATCAGAGGCTGCCAAGCAAACTTTAGGGACACATGCACAACAAGGGGGAGACTAAGAAGGGTCAAATAATGTCCATCCGGGACAAACTTAATTCCATGAGTATCTAGGTGACGCTAGGATTTATCAGAGAGAATTGAACATTTGGAAAGATTAAGCTGGATCCCAAAGACCAAACCAAACTTGTGGATACAATCCATGAAATTGGTGAAGTTGCTGTTATCAGCCTATTGCATAATAGAAAGCTGTTTAGGAGAGTCAGGCATAGCTTGGAGAAGATCTTTAACCTGATATAGAGAACCATTTTAGGGAGGATTTTAGCTGCAGTAATAAATAAGTAAGGAGCAAGAGGATCTCCCTGCGTCTCCCCTTTCTTAATAGGAAAAACTTCCCCTAGAGAGCCATTAATGAGGACACAAGAGGAGACATTTTGGTTGATGCCCAGCTTAATAAGGTAGGGATGGATACCAATGTGCAGTAAGGGATTTCTCCAAGAAGGCCCAAGAGATACAATCATATACATGTTTTAGGTGTGGTTTAATTCTAAGGGATGATACATTGTATCTACTAGGGGAATTGTCGTTTCACAAACCCTACAAAATATTGCTTCTACACCGGCCTACAAAAATAGTGGCAAGGCAACCACAGTGCGTTGGCACCTTATTTTTAATTATGTTTCCTTATGTTTTTGTTTTGCAACTAGTATGCTTCCAACACTACCCCCTCCTCCTAAATTTCTCATTTTTTCTTCCAATCCTCATGTTCTATTCTATTCTTATGCTTGCTCTTACACACTTAACTGGCAGGTCCTTGATGATCTCAGATCCTGGCCGTCGGATTTAGCCTGGTTATTAACTATAATTCCCCGGATAAATAGGTTGTTGCATGTTTATCATGATAAACAGGCCAAAGTTGCGATAAATAGGCTGTAGCAAAGTTTATCATGTTTTTCAAGTTTCCATCTCTATTTCGCAAGTTCTGCCACTAGGCTTAAGCCCCATTTAGATATATTTTGCAAGATTGAAGCTGCTATTGCATTCTAGAATCCTGCAAGAACGAAAAGCATTTGGATGGAATGGGCAGCCTCTATCCCTAAAAGAAAGATGTTATTTTAAGATTCTGTTTGCCCACTCCTATGATAGAAGAAAGGAAAGGTTTTTCGCATGGCTTAAGGTATTGTTTATAGCATTGTGTTGTCTGCAGTGCCATTTTTTGCATGGATTAAGCCATTGTCCGCAGTAGGAATGCCGCAGAGTTTTTTTGGAGCTTCAAGACCATCGATCACCTCAGACCTACCGGTTAAAGGGGTCAAACCCCATGCTCAACCATTATGGCAGAATAAACGGGGGCTCGCCCATTTATTTGCTATAATGGCCTCATATGGAGGTTTAGTCCCCTCTTCTTATCCTGGCTCTTCTCCTATCAAAACCACATCCTATGATCGCTCTACTATATTCTCTAGTAAACCAACATTCTATGATAGCCCTCTATATACTCTTGTTCTCCTTATCAGGTTAGACTATGGCCTTCCACTTCTGAGCAGGAAAAGATTATTCTGAACAGGAAAGCCACTATGATGGCCTATTCTATGGCCTTATATAAGATTGTTTTGAGCAGGAAGAAGAGGAGGTATGATTATGGCATATTATCTTCCTTAAACTGATGCTGAAGTTGATTATCACTATTGATTTGATAATCCTCCCAGTCTCAGCTATGGAGCTCAAAGCAATTGGTCATGGAAATAACCTGAGAATCTGTGAGGAGCAATGGGTTATGGAAATAACCTCTATTACCCAGATGCTGATCCAAGGGTGGAGAAACCTTTCATGAATATATCAATATATTATGTTTTGCCATTCTCTCCATTTTTTTAGTTCTGTATAGTCTAATGCAGTTTTGCATGGTCTATAGCAATGTAACATTAAGTATTCTTAACAGAAACATTTTTTTCTTTTATATTTCTTAATGCACAAAACCAAAGCAGCACCTTGTATTCACTAAGGAGTAAAGTTTTGTAATCTTTTCAAGATGTCAACATTGGCTTCGGCTAGGAGATCAGATAATTGGCTTCTATTCTCTAGTTGGTTGTCCTGTTAAGTTTATGAATCAATAGATAACTATAATGCACAATATATTGAATGAACAGAGAAAACTAGTTTTGAACAAGCTTCCTACCGTAGCTTCATGTAGACACAACTGCTACTAAAGCACACGACTCTTTGCACACATGGATGCCACATTATAGTATATGCTGAGTTGGAGGGTTGTATTTCCAACACCCTCCCTCAATCCTGCAACTCAGCCATGATCAGAATCAGCTTAGTACCGAAGGATTTTATCCTTTTCTTTACATCTTCATTCATGCTTTACATCTGACTGGCATGCCATTAATTCAGAGATTTGTATAGAGAATAGCATACTTTGCATTTCTGTTGTCCTCCAAATTAGTATGTGCTTACTCATGGAGCTCAATAATAAATCAATTAAGATAAGCTTCTCAATACTAGTAATCAGAACTGTTGTACATATAACAGTCCATGTTTGCGTTATTCTGATATTACCATATGCTTGATCCATAGATCTACTGCCCGAGACCTTTATGGATTTTTCGCTGGTATCTGTCTGTGGTTCAAATAAATTTGCATCTCCAACATTTCTCTTTAGTTGTATGACTTTCTTATGGACCTCATCACAAGGATTTGCTAGCTGTTCATTCTCTATGCTGCTCATAATCATTACTCCCCTCCTTGAGCAGCAAGATTGAGAATTTATGGGTCCTTTAGAAATCAAATTCGTACATATGGAATAAGCTTTTCCATTTTGATGTATCTCTTCTTGGTCTGCAGTCTGAGTTTTGGGCCCTCCCTGTGTGTGAGCATCTCTAAATTCATCTTGTTTAGCCTTGGCATTATCAAAGATAGTTTGTTCTACTATATTTGCAACAGTTCTGCGATCTTCTGCCTTTGTGCCCTTGGCAATCAATTGCTCCTGCGCATGGATATGGGTCTTCCAACATCCATGCTTAAGTCAAAATAGCTTGGAAATCTCTAGATGCTTTGGGAGTTTCCATTACATCTGTGGCAAATGTGCTTTCTGCCTCTTTCCAGTCTACTTCTTCTTTATGAACAGTGATGCCCCCACCCATCGCTTTAAGAATGAGTTGTTTATCCATCTTCATTGGTAATTTAACCTGGACTCAAGCATAGAATAAGAAGCATGCCCTTTAGCAATGCTGCTTCCTTAGCCATGATGGAAGGGAGGCATAATTATTCTTATTGACTGCAAGGAACGGAAAGTGTGCACCAAACCACCATTTAGACATCATATATTTGTATTCGCATGCCTTTTTGTTAATACAGATGTATATGAGGCATGTTTTAACTTGTTGCATAAGATTGTAGGTGTTCAACAAATTTAGATAAGGTGAGGCTTGAGTGTGATGAATCTAATGGGCAGAGGAAACCACCACGTAAAACATGGAATAAATTGATATCACCTCATGCAAATATCCTCCTTTGTCCATAACATTTTTTCACCATGTATATTAGACAGTAATAATTTGTCTGAATACACTGGCACCATCTATTTAGGCCATCCTATATGTGTCACACTGCCCCATTCTCTGTTTTCTTGGCATTTGATTTGACTAAGAGTAAAAAAGACCAGCACTTTGCCCCCACTATACAAGATAAAAGGTAGTGCCATCTTAAGTCAATTGTAGACAGGAAGTTTCTGGTCATTATATGCATGTCAAGTGTTATAGGTTCATAATTATAGTGCAGATGATATATGTCTCTTAGAGGGACTGCTACCCACAACAAGTTGATAGTGGCACACTCTTTTACTTTGTTAAAAGAATATTATGATAGTTTTAACTGGGATAAGTAGCAGATTTTGGAAAGCTCCATTCTCATGAAGGAGAAGATGTTGTCACAGAGGAGTATATAGGAGCATTGGTTGGGAGCCATGCACTGAAACCTGAATCAATTAATGAAAGAGCAATTAATGGTGAGTTAGTGCCATATAAATGGATTAATATACCAACTTGTTGAAAATCCTATCATGTGTAAATTTATGCAGACGCTACACACAGCACTTAGGTAGTCGTTTTGACTAAGTGGCTTTATCCAATCAATTATTTATAGTAGAAATAGAAATTCATCTCTGATAAGATAACCACCATCAGTTTGCAGTAACCAACCTTTTTGGGTAAGACACATGGCCATGCTTAAGAAATGAGCATATGTAGACTTAGATATAGGTCACATTATAAGGATGATCTATAAGGATGATCTTGTTGTTTTTAGGCCCTAGGCTACACTGTGCTTTATGCACTACAGTAGTTGCAGGTTATGCATTAAATGGTCATGTGAAAAAGATTACAATTACTTCACCAAATAATGTTAGCTTAACCTTAGATAATGTTGCCTTAAGCTGCATCCTGAAGGAATGGGATGGTTGTCTAGCACTAGCTATAGGGAGCGAATGCATGCCGTATAGAAAGTATGGATTTGGTTTTAAGGTGCTCCAATTGTGAAACCGAAGATTCCCACTATGCTTTTGTTCAATTAACATATCAGGACCTTGGCATGCTGCATAATACCAACCCATTATCTCAGCCATGTCCTCTTGCTATTGAAAGAGCTCAGACAACCCCTGCATTACTGCATTTCTATCTAGCAAGCTGAAACACAGATGTTTGTTCCATAAGCCACATTTAAGCTTGCAACCATTATTCTAAATTGAGGTTCACTCTTATTTGTTGCTTTTAGTATTACCCCTCATTAATGCTCAAACACATTGCCTTTGTCTGTTAATCCCTCCCATACACAAGTTAAAATCATTGCACGCATGCTTCCTCTAGACTACCACATTCCCCTGCTTGAAAATTCCAGACTATCACATGCTAGAATTTTCAATTCATCAGGCTCTGTTGCAAACAAGCAATTTTATATTATGAATGAAGGGTCCATTGATGGTAAATTTGACCACTCTGCACTGACATAGCACATAAAAAGCACTTTTCTAACTGTATATTATTTTGTTGCTTCCCACCATTCTGGCAACCTGGACAAGCTAGAACATTGATAAATTGAAGAACATAATCTAAGCACCCTTACTTTGCAATAACTATTGTAATCAATCAATGAACATTTTGACCGTTGTATAGTAACTCATGTACATGTGCCTGCAAGAATTGATCATTACGAATATCTCCTCAATAAATTATCATCCGACCCATATTTTCTTCAACTTTCACCTTCAAGAGGTCATGGATATGCGAGATCAACTATGTCCTCGGGAACACACTATGTATATATACATATATTTCATGCTGATGTACTTCTACACTTTGACAGCATTCTTATTATCGACACGGTTCCCTCGAAAACCCTTTGGGCGGGGGTTTTTTAGCCCGGACAGTAATATTGTTGCGCTCGTTCATTGGGTCCTATAGACCGATTGGTCTCCGTGGACAACCAAAATTATCAAATTGTTATTTGTGGTAATTTGTTAGCTATGAAAGTTGAGAATGTAACTTCCCAAATCTCACTTCTATTTGATATGAGCACATGTGGTAATCAATGAAAATAGCTGGTAAATGTCTTTGCTTTTAAATCTTGCTTAGTAAATTTGCTTTTAGCTAACCTTAGACTCTTCTTATCCTACTCATGGGAAACGACAGAAGGCGTAGCAATAGAAGTAATGGAAATCGATATGTACAATCTAGAAATAAATCCGGCAAGGTGTTTCTATCACAAGTATACTAAATTAGCACTTTACAATCTAGAAATAAATCCGGCAAGGTGTTTCTATCACAAGTATACTAAATTAGCACTTTTCCTCCTATTCCCATAAGGGTTGCGAATGCGATCATTTACCATTATTTGCGTATATAATGACTTCAACCAAATGTACTTGAAGCAAATCTGATATAAATTCCAGCATACAGAAGCAACTCATATTTGGGAAATAATCATGAGAATTCAGGGATCATAGAAGGTCAATGAATTCCTAAACTCATGTAGAAATGACCAGATTTTGCACTCATCAATGTTAACCAAAAAGTCAGAAGAACTGACTCATCTTAGCAATTTCATCTAAAGAAGATCCAGTATAGCTTACCTAATGCTTGAGGTATGCTAACGAGGATGTAAAAAATAGCTACGATGTCCAACATCCATGCAAGTATAGAGCTTCAAGAGGCTTTCACCCACACAATTGAAGGGAGTTTTGATAATCTATTAACATGTTTGAAATCAACAAAACTTTCTCGTAATATTGGAATAGACCTATGAAATAAGCTTAAAGAGGTGTGGCTTCACTTAACTTTCAAAATCTCGTTTGTGGCTCACGTCTTCCTATTTTGGGCACTATACGACTATATGATGTATTTCTTAAGCAATTATAATCTGCTGACGTTAAAGGCTTCTTTGTCACGACTTTGGTTTGTATAGACCTACACATTCAGTCTTAATCCTTAAACAAGAAATATTAGAATAGAATAGAATAGAATATTGATAATTGATTGGAGACAATGCAAGCAAAAAGTAGATAAATGAAACAGCAGAGAAAGGCAAAATTCTACTAGTGATGGGCAAGTGTCCAGGTGAAGGGCACGTAGGTGTCATTCATCCCACGCCTTCTATGGGAAACCTATATAGCAGAAACGTATATACATGCACCTAGCAACAATATATATAATAATATGCCATCACGAAATGTGGCACATCCATCAACATGACGATATCACATAATATCAATATACATAACAAATGCATCAGAAATGAGGGTTCTAACCTGGGCTCGGACTCAAATGGATCAACTGACGGTCAAGGCCTCCGAATAACAATAGACGAAATCATGACATTGACATTGGCTGACATAGAACAATGGTTAGGGTAGTCTACTCCATCCGCCTCATGTGTACACTTTGCAGATAGGCTGGAACATGCTATGGCATGATTGTAGCCTTCGGAGACGTAATTCCATGGATCACCCTATGAGACTACTCCATGTTGCATCTCCCTAGTCCTATGAGGTAGGAAAGGGGTGAATTCCCTCCCGAAGCATGATAGTCCAATGGGTGGCTAGATGATCGTGGCAACACTAGAGCCCACACATCTGTACCTAACTTACCCCCAAAGCTTAGGTCTAGGTACCATCAAATTTCTCTTGCAAGCTAATTTTAGGTTTTGATGGCCTCCTTCTAGAGCTAGAGGCTAATTTATGAGATGCAACCCGTTCCCTGAGCTCTTTATTGTCCAACTGCAATTGTTGACATACTTGAGCAAGTTACTGGACTTGTTGTAATAAGGTGGAAACCTCTTCCATGGAGATGAAATCACCAAATATGAGCAAACAAAAATGCTTAGGATCAGAGCAAGCATGAACTGGTAAGATATTCCGGTTCAAAATATCATAAACCTACGCGAAAACAAGAGAATTGCGTGGAAAATACGAAAGAAAGATGCAAGAAATATGCCAAGAATGGCAAAAGACCTGATATATAATGGAGAAACAAGAATACAATGGCTGAAAGGCAAGCTAGAACACAAGATAGATGTCTAAAAGGCTCAAGACTGGCGTTGAATCGGAATATCTATGCTACGTCGAAGGCCCCTTTACATACTGGAAAAGGGGCCTCTTTTTCGCACGAATGCATGTGGGATATATGTGCCAAGTTCAGGAATGTTCCAGAACCTCCTGGACATCTGTATGTATGAAGGAATATGCAAAGTAATCTCTTCAACAAGTATTGGTAGAGAACTTTGGCACAGGTGCTTGACTCGCAACTAGAAGGTTGTGAGTTCAAACCCTACCTCATGCAATTACATTTTTGCATCCGTGTGATGACCATCTTTTGTACATATGTATAATGTTCGTATGATACGAATACCCGTATGGTCATCACAGTATCCTGCGACCCAGTGGATGTCAGGCCCATACCTGGCCCACACGTAGAGATCGATTATAAGCCTAGCACACTATAGGAGCCTTGTAGCCCCGCTAGGCAAGGTTCCACCTCCACTTTACCACCATGTCCGTTATATGGTGCTCAATCACAGCATACCATCCCCAGCTAGGAGGGCTCTTATGCACAGGCCACATTTATTGGGATTTAAGGGATTCTAGCTAGGAGCATATCTACTTCTACATAGCCTTTAAGTCTCTATCCCCCGTAATCCCATAGATACAACAGAATAACTACCATAATTCATAAATGCATTCATAACTTCATATAGAATATAGGTAAGAGTTTAATCATCCATCTAAAAAACCAAAGGTTAACCTCTATCTAGAATCTCAAGCTAACTAAGCCTACTAACTGGTATCTAAGCATGATCTCCCATCTTTCAGGTTCTCCAGGCTTAGCTAGTTGAATAAGCTTCTCCTCCTTCTCCAATTGTTCCCAAATCGAATTGGGGCCCCAATTCGATTAGGCCAAAATTAGCAAGTTCTCTTGAGCCAATCGATTTGGCCCAAGTGGCATTTGCTTAGTTCATGAATTACTAATTATAACTAATCTTGGGTATTTAGCTTATTTAATTAAATGCAAATTAACATAGCTAATTTTAATCCTTTTGGCTTGTTCAATAACAGCCGATGTACCATTACAGGGTCCATGGTGACGTGTCATGTATTTGTATGTATAGCATATAAATATGTGGAACGTCACAACTATACACTTTGAAGCTAGCCGTGGGATGTTGTGCACCATATCCACATGTAAGACCAAGTATCAAGGAAGTTGTGAGGCAGCTTGAGGTGATAAGGTTTAGAACTCACGCCCCAGGTTTCATACCTTCTGAAACCAGAAGCCATACTCCAGCGTTTACTTCGACCCATAGCCGTTCTCGAGATCTGCCATTCTAACTTGAATTATGCCATGTGCCGAGAGAAGTTTACAATTTTCTAAATTGCTTGCATATCCTGGCGCATCATTCTGTATAATTTGTAATCAGGTGCAGTTATTCATATTTCATACATAGTTAAGCTAACTTTTGGTTGATAACATACGACCCTAACACTCTTATTGTTCATGAAAATCTTAAATCCAAGAACATCCTTGTTGATGAGAATTATAAGCTCCTCTGTCAGACTATGGCCTCCATCTTCTCATGACCAAAAGTGCTTGCATTGAAGTTTTGGATGGTTCCACTGAAGAATAAAACACACCATAGCTTAGCAAGATGAGAAAAGCCAATGCCAAGACAGACTTGTACAGCTTTGGCATATCTTGTTATAACTTTTAACAGGCAGGAAACCTGAAAAGAATAAAACTTCAGTGTCAAAGTTTGAATGCTACACGGCTCTGAAGCTAGCCATGGGATGTTGTGCACCACACCCATATGTAAGACCACATATCAAGGAAGTTGTGAGGCAGCTTGAGGTGATAAAGTGTAGAACTTATGCCCCAGGTTTCACACCTTCTAAAACCAGAAGCCATACTCCAGTGTTTACTTCGACCCATAGCCATTCTTGAGATCTGCCATTCTAAATTATATTACATCATGTGCCCAGAGAAGTTTATAACTTTCTAAATTGCTTGCATATCCTGGAATATCATTCTGTATAATTTGTAATCAGGTGCAGTTACCCTTGAAATGCATCGACGTTGCTGATATCTAGGAAATTGAAACTGCAACATGGCTTGTTTGATGATATTATGTTCTGGAGCATAGCAATAGGTAACAGAAGTCCACAGAATTCCCATGTATTTATATTGTAATGGATTTATTTTAGCTTCTCGCATGGGCCAAGAAGTCTGGCTTGTCTATGTTTTCCTTAATAATTATTATTTTTTCTTTGAGTGCACCCATGGAATTTGCTTCATCGTATTGGATAGACTAATTTATTTTCATTTAGCATCTCTACGTGGTTCAATTGGACCAGTGTGTTAACTAACTGTATGCAAAAATTTTGGGAGCTTGTTTGAGAAGCTTTATGTATTCACAAATTTATAGGGCAATTAGGGCTCAAAACAATCCTACCTTAGTTACTCTTGTGTGATACTGTCATTAGTTTATCTCGCTTAAGGAGGTATTCGACTCATCGTATAAATCGTCTGAAATTCCGAAAAGAAAAGGGTATTCAACTTGTAGGACATACAAAGCTAATTTGAACGAGTCTAATACCCCCTTGGATATACGATTTATGGTAATATTTGCTTCAAATTGTAGATCAAATATGGGTGTTCGACTTGTGGAATAATCCAAAAAGCTGAACCACGAGTCTAATACACTTTTTACCATGGTCTTCCAGATGGACGACTATGCGTATTCAATTGATGACATACATGAAATTAAAAGTTTCTTACAATTAAGGAACGTTTGCTTTAAGTTATGTTTGTTGCTGCTTCTTAACTGACCTCATAAAATCGAGTGCTTTGATAGCTTAGATAGGAAAATAAATTGATGCATGCTAAATGCATAGCTTCTCTAGGCGCTTCACTGTGGAAGGTTTCCGTTCTCTTTTTGTTTTAAAGCACAAATTTGTTACAAGAGAAACTCAATTCATTCAAGATAAGATCAAAAAGAGATTCAAGCCAGATCAAAACGTTCAAACCAAAAAACATCTAGCTCAACAAACGTTTCAAAATGGAGCTGGTAGTCAGGGAAAAACAGTCACCTCAAATCACATCAGTGAGGCCACTTTGGGAATTATGCTTCGAGCAAGCCCTTCGAAGCTCTTTGCAAGCTGCACTTCATCCAGGCTGATCTGAAATGTTCCATTGCCACATCTTGCCATGTCTTCCAATATCTGCTTACAAGGGTCATTTCCAAACATGATAGTATGGAACACCAGCTTTGGCTCAAAAGTCACCATCTTCCTTACTGAGTACAAAGGATCACCTCCACCATTGTTTCCTCCATCACTAAGGAAAATAATAACAGGAGGTTTGCTATCCACTTTTGAAGACGACCTTCTGAGTATATCGTCTGCTGGCTGAATTCCAGATGTGTAAGTGGTCGAGCCATCAGCGCGGTAGTTCAAAAGATTGTAAACAAGATCCTCCTTCATAGGTTGGCACTCGTGGGCAATGTGGCTGGTTTGATTGAAGAGCACAACAGACATGGAATCATGTAAGTTTTCATTGTTCCTTATCCGTATGAACCTCACCATGGCCTCAAATACGCATCCCAAACGATTATTATGCCCCTTGATAAACTGTACCATTGTGGGCTGTATGTCCCTCGAATCCATAGAACCTGATATGTCTATGATGAAAATCACATGGTTGGCTGTGTTTTATGGAATGGTTACAGCTGAAATGGTGACCATCTTCAGTCACAAACCCTGTTCCTGCCATGGTGGCAGCTTTGGAAACTGGATTGTGCCAAAGTTTCTCAGTACAGTAAGACTTAGGCTCCTTATGGTGCGCTGATGATCCAGTCAGATAAGTGGGATTGTGCTCATTGGAGGCACACTGGTGTGCACATAATTCGAACTCTTTTTTATCATCTGTGGAACAAGGATCTCGAAAATACATGTTCTTCCAGTAGGCATCATGTGTGAGCTCGTCTTTTGGTATATCAAATTCTGGTCCATACTTGCTGGTCTCGTGCCTTGCTCCTTGAGGTAGCCTGATTCTGGCACATGTTCCACCCTTACCATTTTCACATGCAATCAAATGGACATGTCCTCGGCCGGCGTTCTTACAGTGCATCATGCACATTTCAGCTTTCTCGATTCACCCCAGGCATATTTGCGGTCCAGAATGTCGATCTCCATACATTCTGAAACAAACGTCTTTCCCTTCATATTGCCATGGGTTGTGTCATGTAAACCGGCATGATCCACGGCATGATGGCAGAAGTAATCACATCCACTGCATCGAGTCTCACAGAAGTGTACAATGTTCGGATTTGTAGAATGCAGATGTGGTCCATCATGTTCAATCATGAAAGGTGGAATAGGTAAGCAACAACCTTTTCTAATTCCATTTTGCTCAGAGACATGCTCATACTCAAAGGTAGAACGTTTGCCCAGAAATACACTTGTTTTTTCTTAACAACTTCTGTTAATACCTCACAATTTCCCTTGGCTTCACATTGTTCTGTACATAAATGTTCCTTTCCACACTGGTGGTTCATCTTTTCATACATTGAATGAAAGTGATCGTCAGACGCATTAATTATGATTGCAAGAAGGCATCGTGCATTGTAAAGGACAGAACTTCTCATGACAGGCATGTATGCTGTGCTCCAAACCAATCGGATATGTGCAGACATTGTTGCAAGGTGGAAGAGAACATTTATCCTTGCACATATGTTGTCTAGAATTACATTTGTGTGGGCCTTCATGTCCTGATTTGTTAACACAGTGTTTGTTACAGTTTGATGATCTCTCCAGTAGATCACAATCCTTGGCACAAGTGTGCGATTTCATCTGACAATCATGAGGGCCATCATGACCTGCCTTATCGCTACAGTTGTTAACATCCCCAAGGAGTTTGTCTTTTAGTTCTTCCCGGCAGTAACTGCATATTTCTGAACACCTGTGGGAGCCATTGCAGGAGTGAGAGCGTGCATGTGACTTTTCCAAAATACAGCGGAGGAAGCACCTATCACATTTACAACTGCAGAGCAACAGTTGTTGCTTCATTGCCATTACCATTGACATTGTTTCCAGGTGCAGCTTTTCAACATCGCCATCTTCAGGCATATCAGCAGTGTTTATCCTCAACCACCTCAAACATCTATGCTCTCGTCTTTCTGCAAGGGATATTAAGAAACGCTCTAAATCTGCATGCCATTGTTCGTCCGTCCCTCCACCCATGCCTTCTCTTGGAACCAAGTGCCCAAACAGGGTAGTCAAGGGTTCTAATACACCACCAGAATTTAAATATGCAGCTAGTTGCAGACCAGTGTCTCTCACTTCAAAAGCATGATCACCAAACACTACGGGCATGTCTGGAATCTCTTCTTCAGTGTTGAAGTTGGTGGCCGGTTTCTTCTCATTGTTTAAGCAACCAGTCGATATGACAGACTGTAAATGTGTTCGTAACAAACTGACCTGAAATGCTATGCGTTTTGAATCGGTTGGCGACCAATCTTTGGCGCTTATTTGTGACATTATGAGCTTCAAATCTGTCAAGAATTTCCTTCCATTTGTGTAAACAGCTGTTAGTTCTTCCACGGAGTGGGCAAGCTGGGCAATACTGTCCTGAAACTCCGCCCTGTGAAAGGGAGGAAGTGCAGCAATTTCAACATTTCCACCATACATTTTTGTCAGGAAATTATCAGGTGATTTGTTGCATATCTGCAAAATTTTCCCTAAGAACTCGTTCTTAAGGTCATCAACGTCTGCAGCGTCAACATCTTTTATTGCCATATAGAAAAGGCCTTTAAACAGTTTCTCATCTTGCTTTACCAATGTTACTCCACTTTGAAAACGTTCAAAAACTGATTCCGTCTCCTTATCAAGATGGAAATCCTGGAAAGGAACATATAATAAGTCAACATAGGGAAGATGCTTAATAAATTACAAGTCTTTAACATTGGCAGCTCAAAACAATAGTTACTGGAACCTATCTGACTATGATGGAGAATGGGGATTCTCATACATTTTTAATGGCTTGAACCCAAAAGATTAGTGAACACGCTGGATGGATACTGCAGCTTTCAGCAGAGTCACTTATTTTTTTATATGTGAATAGTTTAAACTTTATTGTATGACTGCTTAGCCATCTGAGTTGTTATAAGCTTTATTGTATGGTTGA
This sequence comes from Isoetes taiwanensis, assembly GCA_021234155.1. Classification (NCBI taxonomy): domain Eukaryota; kingdom Viridiplantae; phylum Streptophyta; class Lycopodiopsida; order Isoetales; family Isoetaceae; genus Isoetes; species Isoetes taiwanensis. The sequence continues at coordinate 57,169 of JAJEKV010000644.1, forward strand.
TTACATCTACATTTCATTCACATAAATTAATACCAAACATCCGAAATTGAATCTAAATAGACCATGAAAACGAGCATGAATTTAAGCTTGCCTTCTTGTTGAAAATTGTGATGTTACTTATTGCAGCATTGAGAATGGATCGTAGTACATCTTCTTGTCCACTGCGCTCAAAGCTTCCAAGCCCTTCAAAGTCTAGAATTACATACATACAGCTGCCATCCACTCGCACAGTCATCCACACTCCGTCAGTGCAGCGTCCACCAGCAACATCAAGTAATGATCCAGTTAGATGATTAAGAAGGTAAGACTTTCCACTGCTCTGCTTGCCCATAGAGGAAATAACTTTCAGGGGCCCCTTCCAACTCTGAATTACGTTGTCATAGAGGCTAAAGCGAATTACTCTGGCTAGTGATGTAGCACCAGCATAATGAAGCTCAGAGGACATCGGAAGCCCATACACTAGTGGAGCTAGTCCATTATTTTCAGCTCTTCCAATTTGAATGGGGACTAAGCAAAGGAGGAGATTCAGCCAGCCAGCTACGGGAATGCTGCGAATTTCATCTAACTCTAGGTAGCATGTACCTTTAATTATTTTTGCTTGGAATTTAACAGGCATCTTGGAGAAATTCTTGCCTTTCTCTGTGCTTAGGCTCATCAAAGAATCCCTGGCATAGTTTACATACTAAGTAGCAGTGCTAGTCTTCACCTTCAATACATCCAGTGTTATGAAATAAAATTGTGCGGAAAATTGTATTGATCAGAGTTAATCCCAAGAGCTTGGATTGTGGCTTTACATAGTGTATGAAGAGGTGTGAGTTGCATCTCTTCATGAATGGACACATTCCACATCATCATCATCATCATCATGTCCTTTGGCATGGATCGATGACATGTACAAGCACAATATCATTTGTGTTTGTTCAGGGAGATTAATCCTTCATTCATTACTGTTAATACTCCCCCTTAATCTTCATGAACAAACCTTCATATGATCTTCTTCTTGAGAATTTTGTAGCGGCTTCATTATCTTGGAGTCTTCATTGCTCCTTTCCATACTTGCAGCTTCAATATAAACATTACCACCATAACATGGTCTTCATTACTATGGGTTCCATCAAATGTGGGCTTATTCCCAAAAGACAAGTTAGACGCCACTAGGGTTGTGGACTTACCCTTAACATTGTAAGCTGCAATACTTGAACCATTCAAGTCTTTGGAAGTTTACAAGATCAAACTTCTAGAATAACTCCAACTACTCTTCACACATAAAATGGGTGTGCCATTTGCTTATGGCTTACCCTAACTTCTCCCCCTTTTGATCTCGGGAACTTCCAACAAGATCTAGGTTGAGAGTTTTTTAGGTCTTGAGTGAACGTTTTCATTTCAAGGACCTAGAAGAGTTAGTGCCCTATGGAGTACCACTTAGAGGTGGCTTTAACATCTTGTAGATGACCACTAATGTGTGGGTTTATGCATCCAAATTATTATGGATGGCTTTACTTTTGCAGAATTGAACAACTTAGCTGGAGTTTGATGACTCTGTATACTCTTGAGCTCCAGTTGTGGCTGCTTCTAAGAGTTGATAGTATTTGCCATCATTTGCCAAATCTTCATCAGAATTAGGAGTACTTATGCTTGAATAATCGTCATAAGACTCGTCTGCCAGATTAGATGAATCACTTGAAATTTCTATGATAGAAATTGAAGATGCAGCACTCTCATTATTTCCTCTGTTGAATTGGAGTGTTCATCAGAATTGGAGTGTTGGGAATTGAAGTGTTCATTTATTGGACTCTCATTAATCCGGGGACCATTCAAGGAACATGGTTCCTTGGTCTCTCCCCCGGGATGGTATAAGATGTACACCGGTTGCTGAAGCTCTTGTTGATGCTTATAGCAACAGTATGAGTTTAAGTCCAGTATGAGTTTTGGAGGAGGTGAGTACTGTTTTGAATATCCTTGAGAGTTCGAAGATCGGTCTTCAACAGGTCTTTTGCCTTTGTCCATTATATTCAGCACCAAAGATCTTTTGAATTATTATCTTGCTTGCTTGAGATGGCAAGATGCTCCAATCCGAAATAAGTGTCTTCTATAAGATATGAGTCTTGAGGAGGTGATCAGGCTCTTCAAGAGTGATTTGAAAAACAGACTGGATTGTATCGATGTTGGAGCAGAGGAGACAAAATCCGTATTTGATGCAGGAGGAAGTGGCCGGAAGGGGTGCGTCGGTTAGGGCGCACCTGGTGGTTTGCTGGAGCCACGTGGCAAATTGTTGCCACAAAAAATTTTCTTGGGCGACGTCCGTCAGCTGCGACCTGGTGCGAATTGGGCAAAAGGCCATATCTTCAGGATGGCTAAATCCGGCTGATGCAAAAAAGACAGTAAGATATTATTATTTTTTTGCTTCCTTCTGCTGCCGTCGAACAGCATGATTGAATATGATTCCTCCAGATCTCTGCTGTTGTTCAAGAGGAGGGGCAATGCTTATTGCCCTCCATAAGAATCCGAGAACTCAGATTTTACATATTTTGCAATTTCCTTTGCATAAAGGAATTATGGATCTGATTGCTTCATGGATTTCTGCAATTGCCTTAAAGGCATCTCTCTTGGAGATTTTCATGCAAATTGATGCATGTTCCTCAGTGTCTTGTTCACTGGAATAACCGCTGAGCATCGTTTGATGGCTACAGCAGAGTTTTCGGTCTTCATAGCCTTCTTGGCTGAGACCTTAAGATGAATTTGGCAGGGGGGGGATGCCAATTCAGAATTCTTGTACAATAGCCGTTATAAATTTGCTTCGATGAGCAATATCATGGCAGCATGATTGCGCTGCTCTTTATGTGCTTGCTTAAGATAAATTTAGAGAAAAAAAATTTAAGATTTGAATAAACCTTAATTTCTTCCGCATTCTTGTGTCCAGGATCATTTGCTTCCATTACTTGAATTGCTTGGTTGCTTCGGTTGGGCTGCTCTACAAGGCAGCCCTCGATTCCTTTTGCCTTTAACGAGGCTCTGATACCATGTTATGAAATAAAATTGTGCGGAAAATTGTATTGATCAGAGTTAATCCCAAGAGCTTGGATTGTGGCTTTACATAGTGTATGAAGAGGTGTGAGTTGCATCTCTTCATGAATGGACACATTCCACATCATCATCATCATCATCATCATGTCCTTTGGCATGGATCGATGACATGTACAAGCACAATATCATTTGTGTTTGTTCAGGGAGATTAATCCTTCATTCATTACTGTTAATATCCAGCATTATGTTAAATGTGGCTTGCCTGGTTTGGTTACTCCTCCCAAGCGGAGGGCTTATGGCGTACTTATCAAATAGGTGGTATAAGTAATCCAATTCAGTACAAGCATTTTCACTGTTTTCATCTCGCAAAGAATTCTCCTTGTGCTTATTTTGAACCTCTACGTGACAAACTTCTGACTCATCATCAGAAGAGAGGGTGGTAGTCGTATGGATTGTGGTCTCATCATCCGAGAATGAGCGATGTCAAATATCCTAATGCGTTTCTGGTCGGCAACTAATAGTTTTGCTTTTCCCGGAACAAAGCACATCCAGGAAATGCTTCCATCTATACAATATTCTCTCATCTCCAAGGTTATACCAGTTCCCTGTAGTTGACGTAAAGTTTCATCAAATCTAAGTACCTTAATTATGGACATCTCTTCATCAAAACAAGCAAGAAACTTGGTCCCTTCATCAAAGGTCACAAGGTCTAGTCCTTGTTTCAAATTTGCAACATAGTGCTTCTCATTCACCTTGATGTTTAGATTTGGGCACACATAGAGTGTCAACTGTCTCAATTTCATGCTTTCTACAATTACTAGAACTTGTCCTGATTTTAAAACTGTTACTTTCAAAAGATTCTGCTCTGTGCTGTCCAATGTAATCAAGAGATAGGGGCTGGTACAAGTTGGAATTATCACTTGTTCTTTTGATGATGCATAAGCATCCAGCTGAGCCCTGTTGGGCAACATTTCCAGAACTTTCCAATCTAAGCTTTCGCTTTTTACTTCATGCTTGATGAATTTGACGGTCAATGTCAAAATAGCCTGATGAACGACATTGGCATAGCTTAATTGGGGGATATGGGCCGCGCTGGGATACCATTGATTTGAAACTTGAGATACGAGATATCTTCTCTTTCCTTATCCTTTCCTTGACCTCATTGGCTCTGCTCTCCAGAGTTGACGTTAATGTGTGCTGGAGCAATGGTCGGAAGGATTCTTCCACCAGCCTCCGAAAATATGCAAAGAAAGAACAGCGTCCATCTTTGTATTGTTCTGTGCAAGCTTTTATAATTTCTGGTGGCATATGCACCTTTGGATCCAAACGTGCATCTGTTGTAAGAAGTTCGTCCCATTTCTGCTCAAACGCTATTCTGCAATCATTTGGCAAATCGTTGGCTAATACATCTGCTAGTATACATTGTATGAGTTCTTCATCATTGGCCTCTTCCACCTGAAATAGGGACTTGTTTGCAATAATATAATGGGAAAACTACCAAACTACCCCTATGAGTTTGTGTAATTACCAAAATACCCTTATGAGTTTTAAAATTACCAAAATGCCCCTACACAAGGGCATTTTGGTAATTTTGAAACTCATAAGGGCATTTTGGTAATTACACAAACTCAATAGGGGTATTTTGGTGGTTTTCCCTAATATAATTTGAAAGAGCAGCCTTTTTCTCAAGTGATGGTACCATGTCCTTAGTACAGAAATCAAACCATGGTTTCAAACGGCAAGTCATTGGGTGTTTTCTTTCCTTCACTTTGACGTTCCGTTTAGTGCCGGGCATGTGCCCAAGAAAATAAGAACCAGCATTCAGTACAAGTCTGTCTCCAAGGAGTACAGGCCGCCTGCGGGTCTTCTTATTACTGCTAGTGTGACGAATATGCATGACAGTCCAGTCACCCTATCCTCGATGGCATCCACGTCATCACAAATGGTCGCGTCTGCTAGTCCTGAGTCTGATGTAATAGGGTGTCCTGCACCCAAATAACGAATTCATTCTGTAAGCCACGGCAAGGGCTGATTCTTGCCTAATCCGTCAATACGTATCTCTATTCTATGCCTGTTTGTTAATATGGTATCAGAGCAGATGGTAGAGCACAGAAATGGATTCTAGAAAACAGGATTTGAGTTGCTGCAAGCGCTTAGGATTCAGAGGGCAACTGCCAGAGTGAATCAGAGATTAATTCAGCACAAATCTAAGAAATAGGGTTCGAAAAAGGAAGAAGAGTTCCAGAAGGAGTGTGTTTGAACGACTCAAATTTCATTAGAAGGCCAGATGGAAGCAATCTCATCAGGGAAATTTGTGATTGAGAAATTCAATGGCAAGAATTTCCGGCAAGAATTTCCTTACATGGCAGGTTAAAATGAAATTCCACTTAGATTGAAAAAGATCTCTTTGGTGTAGTGGACGATTCAGAGAAGAAGCCCGGTAAAGCAGCAGACTTGGTGAAATGGCAGTTGAAGAATCGGAGAGCAATGGCAATAATTGGTCTTGGCCTTGGTGACTCTCAGATTCATCATGTTGATTTCTCAAAAAGTGCCAACGAAGTTTGGGAGACCTTGGATAAAATATTTGGAGCGACGCTATTGAACGGGCAAGCAGAATTTTATGTAAACTGTTTTTACGCTGGGCAGAATATTTATGGCTGTCAGACGAAATTATGTTGCAGAAAGTATCATTGTGTTCTAGCTTTGATCATGTTCGCTAGCTATGCATGAGTCAACTTGGTCTTACATTTTACTCGATCAACTTGGCCAAGGTATCACGAACGCGCTTTAAGATATTTAGTGCCAACATGCAAACGTGCTTATAGTCTTGAGACTTATGCCGACGTGCTTATAGTCGTGAGACGGGGTGAAAATATCCTTACCCTGGTTTTGGTGATTCCATCGCGGTGATACTCTCCCGCGGAATCACTAACCCTCCTGCCCCGTTATCCGTACCCTCATGCCCCGTTATGCGTACTGCCCACATTATGCGTACGAATGGGCTCCATTTTATACCTTCCGGCGGAATCACATCTGTAAAATACCACTGGATGGAATCACCACTATTTTATTCTACGCGATGGAATCACATGGAATTGATCCTTCGGGGTGGAATCACTGTACATCGTAATATTCTTTCCCGTGGAATCACCGCGTACGATAATATTCTCTCCCGTGGAATCACCGCGTAAATATTCTCCCCCGTGGAATCACCGCATAACTATTCTTCCCCGTAGGATCACCACGGTAATATTCTCCGCTGTGGAATCACTGCATACTATTCCTCGAGAAGGAATCACCTGGAGACCTTTGAATCTGTAATAACTGCAGGCAGGGAGGAAAAATTGGCAGATGGTTCAATTCTAGGAGAAGTTTATGCCCGACTCTATAAAAATAGTTGAGGATGGTTTAAGCAAAGCCTTGAAGATCATGAAGAAAATTAATGCTAAACCAATGGTGCAAAAAAACAAGCTGGGCTACTCCATTTTGTGTGTGCATATCCATTGTTATGCTGTGCAAGAACATTTCTAGTTGGGGATTTGAACCCCTTGCCAATATCGGCAATGCCATGGGCTGCTTCAAAGCAAGAATAAGAAACAAGAAACATGCCTTTTTTTTATGCCAAAAAATGGAATAGAACGCCATTTCTTCTCCAGATTCAACAACAGAAACAGAAACCCCATTGCTTGCTGCCATTAGTCTGTGAAACAAATTTAGGGGGAGCAGGGTCGGAAATACCTGTCTTCTCTTCTCTTTCTGTAGGAAAATTACCATTGAAGAAAGTCTATTTTGCTGCTGGGGAAAAAGTTGTCAGGCTTGCTGCAGCGACAGAGATGAGAAGGAACCCAACAAGCAATTGACCAGAAGTGCACCTTCTTTCCCACATGGACCGCCCGGATTACCTTTGTCGTGCCTGAAACGCTTTGGGGTTTAGAAAAAAATTGGGCGATTGCGAGTTCTCGCCAACACTCATTTTCCGCTTCGGATTTTGAGTGAAGGCGCTCCTCCTCTGTATCAAAATTTGGATGAATTTAAGATTTGAGCTTGAAGCGCTTCTATTTGAAATATTCTGCGTAAATATTTACGCTTGAAGGGCGATCTTTTGCTTTGCTGCTTTTGCTATACTCACTTCAAAAACCGTTCTGCTCTTATGGGTTGGTCCTATTGTCAACAAATCAACAGAGAGGGAAAGATAAAAGAACCCTCTTGATGCCACCACACCTAGAAGCCGGATGTAGGCTAGGAGGTCACCGGAGCGACCTGGAAAGGAAGCACAGGCATCGGGATTGGCATTGGAATCGGCATCGGAGTCGGCTGCAGCCCCTACAGAGCGATTCCCCTACCGATGCTTCCATCTTCTCCTCCATCTTCTCCTCAAATCAGTCGGAGCACGCCACCATAGCCGAAAAACCCCAGCCGGAGCAAGCCGCCATAGCAAAAAAAAAAAAAAACTCCACAATAACAGGACGTCAAAAATTTGAATTTTTACTGAGATATTCCAGATGGTGATTCTGTCGTATGGAATAAAAGGGCGGTGATTCCGATCCCGCGGTTTTCTGAAGGTGATTCGCCCGAAAGGTATAAAATAGGCGGTCCGGGATGCACCCTTTAGATGGATGGTGGGATCAATCGGAAGGTACACCGGCCGTCGAATGCGAATAACGAGGGCCTCGGAGCGGATCTGTTTCCGGAGGGTTAGTGATTCCGCGGGAAAGTATTCACCGCGATGGAATCAACCAAAACCAGGGTAACGATATTTTCACCCCTTGAGACGTGCTTATAGTCTTGCCAACGTGCTTAGTGCCAACGTGCTTATAGTCTCAAGTGCAAACGTGCTTATAGTCTTGAGACTTAGTGCCAACGCGCAAAGAGTCTTGGCAATTGGTATTTGCTTCGCAAGAAGATTCACATGAATGGCGGAGAATCCAAGTGCTTGGGCTACTGAGATCATACAAACAAATCGATTCATACAAACAAATGAGCAGCAAATCAACAGCAAATCGATTCATACAAACAAATGTTCTATTTTGAAACACCTTGTAGGCGTTACGGCATACTTATGTGAAATTCTGGATTCATCAATTTGGAGAAGAAACAATACCAGAGTCTGCAAACGCAGTGGGAGAAAAGCTGCCGATGTGAATGGAAAAAATAAAGTCATAATGTTAAGGTCTAAAATGATTATTACAAAAAAGACATCCACCTAGCTAGAAAACGTATATTTGCAAACTAGAGCAAGTATCCATGATCAAGTATTGGGATGGGGAAGAAAACCCGTCTAGCCAAGAAAGAACATCTGCGAACTAAAACGAGGAGGAGCATCCACCCATAAAATCTTACATCTAAGGGGTAAAAAGGATGATTTGGTCTCCGTGGATGTTAAAAATCTACCTACCTATCTATCTATCAAGAAAATAGAGAGAACACTCAATAGGAGAGGAATACATGGCTAGAGCCAAAAGATAGATAGGCAGATATATTTTTAACGTCTATACGAGAAGCTCATGGAGCTTCACAGCATACCCAGATGAGAGTTACCCCCACCATTATACGCGGCTGAAGTGGCTCTCTTTATAGTGATCATGGCATGGATTCCTGAACCTATGACCTCGGTCTTCCTAAGAGGTATGATTCTATGGTGCCACATAGTCATGCCATTTTTGATAGCTCTTGGTATGCAATTCTAATCAAGTGGCCGAAAGAAGAGAAACATTTTAAAAATTCTTCAAAAAGAAGGGATAGAAGAAAGAATATGAGAACTATGAAAGATAGTAAACATGGAACACCTAACAATTGGATTATGATGTATTATTATTAGCAAAGATGGTAAACGGGAGCTCTACATTGTTAAAGAAAAATTTACAAATGGAAAGCCAACTAGCCTATCCTTAAGAAGTAGTTACAAAAAAGATAGATAGGTATATAGATAGATTGATAAATAGATAGATTATCACAAGGAAATTACTAACGTTAGCTACATCCACCTTAGAATTCCCACTCCTCTATAATTATTGGTATTGGTGACAATTTAACAAATGAATGCAGTTCCTTAAGCATGGTGACAACTTAACAAAGAATGCAGTTCCTTAAGCATACATAGTGAAAAGGTCCTAGATGTTTACCATAGCTGGGCACTATTCTTTTGAGTCTCATCAATAATGTCCCAATTGCTTCAATATTTCTATACGTTGCATCTATTAAAATTGTTTCTACAAGAGATTTATTGTGGCAGCCAAGGTCGTCGCGAACATTTCTCTTCATTTGTCTCATTTACTTGTTTCAAAAAATACAAGATTTGAACCTGCACTTTCTCACCTTATATCTAGAAAAAAAAAATACGTGATTAGAAATATAATGTAAAATAATTGCCTTTCCAAACTTGAAAATTAACATGCAAAGTCTATTAATGCAATAGTGTGAAACACAGAGATATCGTTGTCTCCATGAGTAGACTTCACTTATAAATGATTCATAGATACTATCCATTATGACGAGTTTCTAACAAGTTCATGCGTATACCATTTTTATTAATCTAGGAGCAAGGCGAATGTTGCAATAAATTTCAACGTTTTAAATATCATAAGTCGGCATTTATTAATGGGCTAAAGCCTTTTTTAATTTTCACAATGGTTCCTTAATGTCCTCTAGATCACTACATTAACACCATATAACTTACCTATTCATGAAACTATCTAGTTTTTAAAAATAGCATATTTGCAATAAAGCACTATCTAATCTATTATTATCCCTTTCCATTGGAGAAAAAAATATTCCACACAATCTAACACAGCATTTGCATGCCGGAAACATTCAATCAGAACACCCAGAGGAGACAAAAGGGAACACCAAAGAGCTATAAAATTTGGCAGTGTGCCAACAATCAGTAATGATTTTATCATCATCTGTCTACTTCTAAACCATAGAAATTTCTATTTTTGGGTTGCCCCTAAGGGGGCAAACCCTCGTTTATGTGGGTTTGTGGCATATTCCACGTATATACCAATACATTCCCGGAATATGCCAATGACTGCTTCAAACCCATTATTGGGTGTAAACTGGCAGTCATTTCTGTTGTTTCTGTTGTTGCTGAGAAGCTATGGAAACCGCCTAGGGGGCAAACCCTCATTTATGTGGGTTTGTGGCATATTCCACGTATATACCAATACATGCCCAGAATATGCCAATGACTGCTTCAAACCCATTCATTGGGTGTAAACTGGCGGTCATTTCTGTTGTTTCTGTTGTTGCTGGGAAGCTATGAAAGCTCCATAGTCCGAAGCCTTTAGAGATTTGGAAGAATGTCCAAAAGGTCTGCTTCCGGCAAAAAAGAAGAGTTTTTGGAAAGAGCCTTGGCATTTGTACATTGCTATTGACGAAGCAAGCACCCATTGTTTTGAAGCTTCCAAGTTTAGGTTCTTGGCCGCAGCTTTTGATGAGACGTATCAGTTGTATCAGTTGTTAGGAACTTGTGTTTCAAGCAGTATTCGGGTCTTGGCAATAATGACGCTCCCCTTGGAGCCACTTTCTTGAAGATATATTGCAATATCAGAGGTATTTTTTCCTTTGCACGATGATACCGGAGAGCTGCATAATGGTGAGAATGATCTTTCCATAGGAGATCTAATATGGTGCTGGCTATCAGGCATAGTGTATGGCTCCTCGTGATCCATGTCAAATTGTATCTGGTCTACAATATGTTCCTCTGAGCTTTCTGCCATATCAAGACAATCCTCATCATATTGCAAGAGGTCCTCGTCCACTTTTAACTTAGCTAACATGCAGACTGTCTCCAATTCACTGTCCTCCTCATCCATGCCATATAGTTGACGACTCATCATTGAGCCTATATCAGAAAGACAAAGCCCTGCAGCGGCAGCTCTTTGTAAAAATAATGTCGAAAGAATAAGCATTCGTAAGCATGCTTATGCTTCCCTAATCATGGGAAGCTCTTTCCTGAGCATTTTTGCATCCTTGTAAGGATCTAAATTAGATATGTATGCACGTAATAGGACTGCAAATGCACAAATTTTCCAGCAATGAAACCTTTGTAGAACAGGAGCAACTGCAAGAACATGAAGTGCCTATACTAGAGCATGCGCAAGAACACTCCAGCATGGACTCTGTAGTGCCTCTTACAGAGCCACACTTGCAACTTATTCCAGCCCTGGAAACTATTTTGCCATTGCATGTAATTCCACTGCTACAAACAGGGGCCACTCAGGACAGATTTAATCATGTATACCAGCTCTTACTGGCTCTTTCTCTTCGTCAGATAACAGAACTTCAGCAACCAAATCCATATAAGTGTACAAAGAATTACATGCGTAACTTTGCTATAAAAAATCCCTTTGCTGACAATTTCATTGATATATATTTGCATCTTTCTTGTTCCACTATGTGAGATACTCTTTACAACTTTAAAATATGTTTTCTTCGTATACCTCATCACAAAATGTCATTCGCACAAGAGCCTAGCATCTTATTTTTACGCATATAACATTCTCAGTGATGTTTTTCAATTAAATCCACCCAGCCTTTCTGCAAGACCACACAATTTGTACCATGGAACAAAAACGGAGGCTATGAAACAACTCGTTTTCCAGCTGAAGTTGATCAAGGTTTTCCATTCTATTTAACATCTACTGATATCATTCTGGTCATGGAACATATGGCTGTTGTGCACTAGAGTATGCAATGACTAGTCAATTGACTTTGAAATCTGATGTATACAGTCCTGGGATTGTATTACTTGAAATGATCACTGGCAGAAAAGCAATTGACAATGCTCGTCCAGCAGGGGAACACAATTTAGTTGCTTGGGTATGGTTCCCTTCTTAAAATGCATTTTAAGTTTCATTCTTAAGATAGTTATAGCGGCACTTTATATGTTTCAATGTTCACTATTTTGAAAGACGTGGTGTGAAATTTTGATTGAAGTTGATAAGTTTTCAGTGCTATTTTCATGAATTGTGCACTTTCCTCTTGCGTCTAGCGTCTAGCGTCTAGCTGCCAGCCGTTTACCTAAGTAGCATATAGATTCTGTTTGTATTTCTGATTGTTGGATGATTTGAAATCTCTGTATATGACTGGCGGATTTTCTTTATCGTGCAAGTACTCAAGACCTCTTGTAGCACCAGCAGCTATCTTCATGCGAGTGTTCTAGTCCAAGGGCTCTGCATCTGTAGGAAGGTCTACAACACAAAATGGATCATCACAAAAATAGAACTTAGTAAAAAGACACCAAGAGTTCAAGACAGTAACAGGTGCTCAAATAGAAGCAAACAGCTTACCATGCAAATGATCCTCTAAGCACCCCCATGGCATGAATTCATATACAAGAAGACTTGATCACCATCCACACGATATCCAAACAGATTTACCAAATTTGGATGATGCAGCAGCAAGCTCAACATCAAAACTTCCACCAAGAATTCTCTATTGCCTTGCAAAATGGGCAAAAGTATGCTAGTGGGTATCAAAAAAACGCGGCCCCAGCACTTAGATCAGCACCCTGGATGTACTATTCTATCATAGTATTCCACTTGTTATTAATTGGAGTTGTTACATATTTCTATTGATTACCTAATTACCATGTGCTAGTACCAGTAACACCTTAAACAAGCTGCCATATGGGGTGCTATATGAGTGCTGTCAGCATGTGTCCGGACGCCTGCTTTTGATACCCACCAGCATACTTTTGCCCAAATATTTCTGTCAAGCTACTTTACGGCTAGAACCTGGACTACAATAAAATCAGCAAGGTAGCTATATAGAACTTTCATCAATTTATAAACTGATTTTCTTGCCTGACCCGTGCCTTCTAAACGACCGTTATAAATACGGCCAAAGCCACCTTCTCCCATTAAGGCTTAAAATTCTTTGTTGCCGCAGCAAGCTCATGGAAAGTAAATGTCTGAGCAGCAATAGTGGCAGTGCCATCCACTTGTGGGGCTTCCCTTTTCAACTCAGGATTGGGAGCTGGCTTAACCTTATCTGCACAAAGTGGAACTGGTTATTCAAGATCATCCTATTTGTAGCAACCAAAACAGACAAAAAGAAAAGACTATGGCGTAACACAGTCCACCGTAATCCTTGACTCTACAGAACGTCTGCAGAGAGAGAAATGAAGGCACAAATCCCCTGAATAAGATGATTAAGCTATACATTTTTGGTGTTGAACGTGAACAATCAGATTGCTTGTCTATAGAATCCCATTGACTGATCTGGATTAATGACTAAGCCATTTGACAATCCAGAAAAATGGGCATAGGAATAATAAAAAACTATATCCTTCATATCCACGTATGTGAAAAATGTAGTTCCAAACATTCCATTACAGATAAGGATCGGATCAATGTGGAGGCTTCATCAAACATATGAATATATACTTCACAAGGTGAGCAGATTTAGATAAGGATTCACAACTCCATCCTAGTTGGATCCTATAGTTTATTAAGTCTATAAAAACTCACCTGAAGGGACCTTTATTGACTATTTCTCCTTAATAGTGACTGGAGATGGGGCACTATCTCTTCAATTAAATCCACCAAGTCTTTCTGCAAGCGTCGAGCCTTTCTGCAAGACCACAGATTTTTTACCACAGAACAGTTAAGAAACAACTCGTTTTGCAGCTACGTTGATCAAGGTTGTCTTTCATATTTAACATTTAGCATAAGTTGCCTTCACATACTTGACGAGATCCCAAAAGCCTAGCATGTAAAGCGTATTTATAACATTATTACTGATGCTTTTAACTGAATTTTTTCTATAAGCCACAGAAAATGTACCATGGAGTAGAACGACGCTAAGAAGCAACTTAATTTTGAGCTGAGGTTCTTTGTTATTATTTGTAAGATAAGCATTTACGATTTCTATCTGTATAGCCAGAAAATGAGTCCCCGAGCTCTTTATGTATAGACACAACAAATATAGCCAGAGAAGGCTTCCAAATGGAATCTTACTGTGATGTGATCGAATATTAAGCAAATATAAATAGATTTTGTTCCAAATATTCAGGGTTATGGTTTTGAATTGATTGTCAAAAACTTTGAACTATGATTTAAGCCACTTCACCCTCCTGCCATGGAGGAAGGAAGGAAGGAAGGAAGAAACTTTTAATGTCCACGGAACCCAATCGGGTTATGGGACCACAAGTACAAAACGGGACCGAAGTCCCTAACCAGAACAAGGACCGAAGCCCACAGAACAAACCATAATCACCATGGCCCAGATTAAAAACCACCTGGGAAAAAACTGTTGCCAGGATGACTACGCATCCAAAAATCCATGCGAGCACCTTTCGTGCGTAGCACCTTGTTAATTTTTTTCTATTTTCCCAACTTTTTTATAGAAACGAATTTAGTATAATTAAGACTTCTTACCAAAAATTAAGTCTCCTACTACAGAATATCCATTAATTTGGCGAATTAATATAATTCGGATGCGATATTATCAAATTTTGGCAATTTATAAAAAATTTCGAGCTAACGCATCCTACTAGACCATCGAATTTAGATTTATAAAATTGATGAAATATGGCATTTTGACGATATATCACACCTGAAAGTCATCATTGCCAACAATATATCACTCTTATATAATGCATTCTCATTTTCTGTCCTCCATAGTTTCTTTGCTGCATTTTCTTTGAAATTGGCACTCTTGCTAAATCATGTCGTCTTTCAGCTTTTTATTTGCACCTCCTTCGACTTGAATATGGATGACCCTTGAATAAGCACGTGTGTGGATAAACAATAACTATGACGTCAGCTTTGCTACTTATTAAACAATAGTCCCTCAACTTTGCTACTTATTAAACAATATTCCCTTCCTCGACATGCTGGCAATTCTCCTCTAGATTGGTTGCTGCACTTGAACTTAAGGTCTAAAATATCTGAAAAATCTTTGGGTTCAACTCAATCGTCTCTCTCTGCTATATAAAAAGGCTGCTAGTAATGGCTCTGTTCTTCAGGAGACATGGTTCCAAAGAAGAGAAAGTTTGAGCAAACAATTATAGCTTCTTGGATGATTATCTTCCAGATCCAAAACGCCGTAGAATTGATCTCTTGGTGGTAGTGGATAGTTGGATGGCTTTTGGTGATGGAGGCCATAAAATGGATAACAATGTGGCGGATGTTTCTGGCAGCTTAGACTTGGAAGACAAAGTGTTTGATGCCTTGAATTTCCCTGATCTTGACTTCGATCTGCCTGAGCAGATCGGTTCATTTGAATTGGTTGGCGATTTAGAAGAATGCCCTATCTATTTGGATACGAGGATGCCTGTGTCTGTACTAGCTGTCGTTGTTTTGTCAGCAACGAAGAAGTTGATGAATCCGGCCGTCGTAAGATCTGTACTAAGGAGTGCGAAAGCCATCTTATATTATAATTTGCTAAGAGATTACGAAGAGATACGTGCTAAAAATTGGGAGCCAGTAGATTGTTCAATGGCATAAATAAACATAAACATCCATCGCATCCTAGATGATGTTATGCACTAATTTTGTCAACTATGGTGCTTGTGATTGTACATTGATTTATTGATTTATATGGTGCTTGTAATTTATATGGTGCTTGTTATTGTACATTGATTTGCATCAGATCGCCACACATTTTAAGGGTTAAACATTTGCATAGAGTTCTATTTGTGACCAATTCAAAGCCATAAGCTTGTTAGTTGGATGCATAAAATGTGGGCTTCAACAATATGTTTTTGCCATGTTAGAAACATAACATTATATAAATATTAGGGTCAATCAACCTTTTAGACCATATCCAAGACAACACGTTCTATTCTTGACGCTTGGAAAATACAAAGGTGGCAATTTTTTCTTTTAGCAGATGGATTGCTATTTGATTAGATCCTTTTAGATAATCACAACGAGAATGTGAAAAACCTTCCTTGGCATCTGCACACTTCTCATAGCACAAAATACAATTGTAGTTTTATTCTAGATAGAAGGTTTTTTGCATATCAGTGACATATCAGTGCCTATACTAGAGCATGCGCAAGAACACTCCAGCATGGACTCTGTAGTGCCTCTTACAGAGCCACACTTGCAACTTATTCCCACTAATAGGATTGAGGGGGGTTTGATACGCTCTTATAGTAACGCTTTAGAATTTTGAAACGCAAATGTAGTTGTAGCTCGCAACAAACAACGAAATTTATTTCTTGAAATGCGTTACAAAATTTAACCTTTGTAACGCGTTACAATGGAGCTTGAAATGCGTTACAACTAAAAACCGTTACAACTGTGAAACGCATTTCAAAATAAACTTTTGAAATGGGTTACAGTTAATCTAAAGTGCGTTACAATTAAAAGCTCTGAAACGCGTTTCAACATAGATATTGAAATGCGTTACAACTGACCCTTGCGTTACAAGATATAACGTTCTAAAATTTTTGTCTCCGAAAACCAAATCGATTCTTGGCGCCCAGTTGCCGCCTATGTTCAAACGAGCGGGAAGGTAACAGCGGGTTCTGTACACAGCAATAGGTGCTTGAGGCAGGGCACGATCCAGGCAGCAGAACAGGCAGAAAGGTTCCAAGTGATTTCACGCTTTGCATTTTAAAGAGGCCTCCGACAACGTTTTTTTCCCTGTGAATATTTACTCCCTTTGAGATTTCATCTTTCAAGTACAACAATAACGTTTTGTGTCATGTTACAGAGAACAATTCAGATGAATATACAAGAAGGATCATCCCGACGTCAAAGGTATTAACAAAGTTTAAAATGAAACGCACTAATTTGCTCCAAACGCACTTCAAAAGGAATCTTTAAAAGATTCCCTAAAATTCCCCAAAAAAGGTCCATTTTCACGATCTATTTGTGACAAGCGTGACATTTTGGACATTTTAGGTACCCTTTTTGAGGGGGTAATTGAACTTAGCTTACATGCGAAATTGTTTATTGCCCCGTTTTGGCCCCCTAGTTTGGTATGAAAAATACTAACAAATCTAAATACAATAAAAAATTTGACATTGAAACAAATAGCAATTCCACTAGAGCAACAAAAGCATATAATATTCAAAGTTTTTAAAACCACTACAATTTTTTAAACAAAATTGTAAAAAATCTAATACATTTGACATTTTGAACAAAGTTATATTTTACGGCTTTAATTTCCCCCATATTTGTTGGACGATATGAATTTGAAGCATAGGTGAGCTCAAGAGGCATAAAAATATAAATTTATACCACGTGAGCTCAAGCAGTGCACGGAGAGACAACTCGAGCGGTATAAATTTATACCGCCTGTAAGCTCAAGCGGTATAAATTTATACCATCACCCCACGGGGGAAAAGCGGGGCAAAGATATAAATTTATACCGACATTTTTTTACACGGGAAGCCACGGTATAAATTTATACCGCGAGCTCTCTTTAGAAACGTTTTGCTACAACTCTAGTATGCTATAACACACAAAAAATCATTTATATAAAACTATCTTCATGGTTATAACGTGACATTGCATAGATATAACATGCCATGGGTTGGATAAAACAAGGCAAAATATGTTCTACATCTCGTTTTCCTCTTGACAGTATAAATCTATACCGAGACTAGGAAAAGTTTTTGTGAAGGAAGCTTTGGGATTTTTATATTCTAACGAATGCAGGAGTTTCTTGATGCTGGAGTTTCTTAGAGCATGAATTTCTTCTGAAAATGGCAGAAAAAAGCATTTAGGGTTCTGTTGATGCGGCCAGTTTGGGTTCGTTGTGCGTCTACGGACTCCTTGCTTAGGATGCGGCCAGTTTAGGATGCGGCCAGTTTAGGGTTTGTTGTGCGTCTACAGCTCTATCGGACTCCTTGCTTCTACAGCTCAGTCGGACTCCTTGCTTCTACAGCTCTATCGGACTTCTACAGCATGATTCACATTCATAAGCTTTATATCCAGAGATTCGCAGGTCTTATTGGCAGACATAAGCTTTATAACAGGCATACATAAGCCTGATTCAGATTTTCTGTGATTTTCTATGATGCAGCAAAAATAGTTGTCATCTTCAAAACCTAATCTGTGAAAACTGTTGTTGTACCAGTTGATGCAGAAGCTCGAGCAGAGGTTTGGCTTTGTTATTTTAGCTTAAATTTGATCTTAGTTGACTGTTGGTTGTGTATCAGCAGGTTGGTTGTGATCCAGCAACGTTTCACTAGGAAAGTTGCAAATACTTAATGTTTGGCCCCTTGGGCTGTCTCGAAACACAAATGTCCTCTGTTTGAAGAGGAAATTGAGGAAGGTTTTTGAAGTATCTCGGTATAATGCACCTCTGTTTTTCAACCTGTTTACAGTTCTTGTTCAATCTTACTGCGCATTCTTGCTGCGCATTTGTTCAATCTTACTGCGCATGTTTTTGAAAAACTCTTGTTTGATCATGTTGTTGCAGATTTTCCACTGTACATGATTCAAAACTCAAGATATTGCTATGATTAGTGCGCTTTTGTTGTAGCGACAACTCGGTGCTTCCCAACTTTGCAAGCGTATGAGGTCAGCAACTTTGCAACTTTATTTGCTTCGACAAGTTGGTAGGAGATGTGGCATGAATCGTCCTTTGCCGAGCACGTCATTCGGTTTTAACTACTTATAAAGTATCGTGTAGCAATAGACACGGCTTCCATTTCAGCGGATGTTTAGCTCTTTTGATATGTTTTATGTTCGCCATAGAACATCTGAGAATAAGAACTTATTTTTATCTTCTTATCAAGTGTGCATCATATATTTAGCTCATTGTTTTGGTCCACTAACTCACATTTCTATTTACTTCATTATGAGTTCAAATGTTCGTATGTTTAGCCCTTGGTTGTGCTGTGTGATTCCAGCAGATTGGAAGATAGCCTTATTATACATGTTGCTGCGCTAAAGACATTTTTTAATTCCATATATGTTAGCTTATTGTCTTCTTATGGCATGGTCTATTTAGTCCCATTTTGAATGTTTTTTCTTCTCTTTGGACTATTCAAATGGTATTGTACAATTTCTACAAGGAGGTCCTACCTTGTTCATGAAGTGCAATAACCACAAAGCTAATTGCATCCTTCATGGTCTTACCATTTGACAATTTTATTTTCAATCATCGATAATCAAGTTGCAATCTGACGTGAAGCAACTTTACTATCAGAAAAAGGATTTTGGGCCGCCATATGTAGCAAGTATTACCTAAGATTGTATAGCATAGCATACTAAACCTACGTATGCTATGCTATGCTTAGTATTTCAGAATTCGTATGCTATGCTTACAACTGCATGTTATTGTGTTTTTGGGTTTCTAGAACATTACCAATATGTTTTGTGTGGCATCACAACGGATGGCTCCTACAACATGCAATTCCTTAAATGCTCGCAAACAAACTTAAAACATCTTTGTCTAATTCTCATGTTTTTGCTACTTGTGATTTTCTTGGTCTATAGAATAATTTGTTTACCCCCCAAAAGATGATTTTTTTTTTTTTTTTTTTTTTTTGAAACTTCTCTTTATCAAAATGTCTGTGCAAAAGCACTATTTTCAAGAAAAGTTTTACGTAATGTTTGGCTAAAAACGACCAAAGCCTCTTTTTAGCTAAATCTTAGGATTTTTAGATTTTTAGAGGAATCTTTCAAACGCACTTCTTAAATTAGTGCGTTTCATTTTAAACATTGTTTATTGCTGCTGTAAGTTTTATACTTCAAAACTAGTCGTTTTGAATGATATTTTGAAATACGATGTGTTTTTTCTCTGGGTTCCTTTAGTCGTTGAAGATCCAAGCATGGAGCAATCGATCTTCAAAGAACAAGAGGTAAATTGAATGTGTCATTTATATTAGAGCAGAGTGAGCAGCATGCAGCAGACTTAGGCTATCTTGTATTTTGCCTTCAGAACGACCATGGAGCAGGAACTAGGTAAGATTTGTCTTCAATGCTTCCAATTTTTTTGCTTTCTTGATTTTTATTTTCCTGAGCATGTGCTTCTGAATGGGATATCCACTAGATTTTTTAACTTGAGTCTTGAATAAAGGAAACATGAATATTGCCACTATATGCCACTGCAAGTCATAACTATATTAAACCATCATTCAAAAAAATTGAGAATATGTCTTAATTTTGGTACTTTTTTCCGTCCGCGTTTTTTTTGTTTTTTATTCCCCGTCCGCCATTTTTTTGTTTTTTCTCTCCATCCGCCTTTCTTGTTTTCGTTTTCAATTTTCAATTTTCAGATTCTCGCCCGTCCGTTTTCCCCCCTTTTTTTCGTCTCCTATTCTTTTGCTCCCTCTGCGTCTGGGCGTTTGGTCTAGTGGTAACACACTAGTTCCTTAGCAATGTGGTCTCGAGTTCGAGACCGCCCAGAATCGCACTCGGTACTGTTGGGTGGTCAAATCCCAACAGACGCAATGTAAGGTGGTTGGGGGCAGGGCCCAACCAAGCAATGTAGTGTGGTGTGTGGTCACATGTCCAGTTGGATGCTGCCTAGTGGCGTGACGTTAAAATTACTATCTATCTTATTTTTTTCCCTCCTCTAAATTCCCGCCCGTCCCTTTTCTTTTACTCCCTCTTCGCTTTTAGTTGCTCCGCCTTCAGTTTTTTATTTTGTGTTTCTTCGTTTCTCAACAAAGAGGTCCACGCCTCTTTTACCATATCGGGTAGGTTTTCCACAGGCTTTCCACATCGAGCTTTTCCACGGGGTTTTCCATCGAGCTTTTCCACATCGAATCAGAATGGTGGGCGCTTGGAGCACCGGGCGGATGGAACACGGTGGATGAAGCACTTGGAGCACAACCCAGACGCAATAATACAATACTCTGTTATCTCTTCTGGATACTGCTAGATATACTACCAATATCTCATCTGTTATCTCTTCTAGATATTACTCTGTTATTGCTAGGTAGACTCGGCAGGATGGTAATAATCCGCATCTTCGGAGAGAAGCCCTTGTAATTTTGACTTGATTCACGGTTGCTTCTTCGCAATACAAATTCTGATGTTGAATCAGCCCAAAAATGCTCAAAATCACAATTATTGAAGGGGCTTTGGGGTTGGGCATGATCTAACTGTCAAATCCGACCTACTTTGAAGTGTTACAGCTGCTAATTTCAAGATCAAAGCAGGAAATTTGCTCAATTTCGTGATGTTGCAGGATTAAAATTTGCTCAATTTCGTGATGTTGCAGGGTTTTGTGAAGAGCCCATAGTTGAAATCGCGCCTGGCGCGATTTGAGGTGAGTGCCAGACTAAAAAAAAAAAAAAAAAAAAAAAAAAAAAAAAAAAATGAAATGCGTGCTCGGCGCGCGATTTGAGGTTAGCCTATTCCTTATTTTTGTCATTTTTGGACATTTTTAAGGACATTTGAGAGTGATTGTCCTTGTTAAATCGCGCCGAGCACGATTTTGTATTTACTTTTCCATAAAAAGTTGTTCTTTTAACTTTTTTTGTAGGATGTTTTTGTTATTATTTTTCTAAAAGCTGTTTTTTTTAACTATTTTGTAGGACATTTTAAGTATTTTGGGCAGGATAAAATCGCATCAGGAGCATTATAAAGACTCTTCACGTTTGTAAAATCGTCTGTTTTGACCATTTTGTAGGACATAAATTTTATTGTTTGTATAAATATTTGAGTTGAATCTGCATAAATGTAGTATGTTTATGTCCACAAAATCGCGCCAGGCGCGATTTTCATTTCGAAAATAAGGACTTGCTTGCAGTTAGTTATTCAAATATACTTGTTATTTTACTCTACAAATTTCGCGGTTGCGGATAATTGTGTTTAAAATATGCAATTTTTTAGGTTTTTATGTTGCCAAAACATAAAATTTTTAGGTTAAATTCCATCGTATTTTACAAGTTTCATCAAATTCAACACATGGTTATATAGCTAAAATGGCCTATAATAAGCCTATTCGGCGCGATTTGGGACCAGACATAATCCCAATTTAATTGAATGATGGTTATTATATGATAATTAAGAACAACAACATGTTTCAGGAGACTGTCAAATATCCTAAGGTTTTTCCACAAGCACATCCACAATAGTCTTCTTCCTATAGGATACATGATTTTTTTTTTTGATGTGAAACAGCTTCTACTTGAAATAAGTTTGTGATTTGAGACTGGTGTGGAATTTAAAGAATAAATTCAAAATTTAAAGATTTCAAGTGGTAACTCAATAACTGTATATGAGTGGTTTTCTGACTTCAGTCCTGTTGGTTTCTCTCATGCAAATAATCCTCAAAGAGTGCAGTCAGTTCAGACGGAGAAGTTGATTGAGTCCACAAAGCAAATCTATAATTTCTTCCTACAAGGTATAGTCTTTTTCCTGTGAATATTTACTCCCTTTGAGATTTCATTTTTCAAGTACAACAATGACATTTTGTGTCATTTTACAGAGAACAATTCAGATGAATTTACAAGGAGGATCATCCCGACGTCAAAGGTATTACTGCTGTAAGTTTTTATACTTCAAAACCAGCTGTTCTGAATGATATTTTGAAATACGATGTGTTTTTTGTCTAGCCCCAATTTTAGCCCTGCTTTAGGTTGGCTTTTAGCTCAACATTCATTCCTTTCACCTTAGTAGTTTTGCGTTTGTTTAGCAATTTGAGTTGATTCTTATTGTGGTATTTACGCATTCTATTATTTTTTGATTCATTGATTCTATGTTCATTATGAGGATGCTATTGAGCAACTTAAAGGGGAGTGTTGACATTGTTGAAGGTCCTAGCCAAGTCTTATCACAAATTCTCTCTATCATATTATAGATCCTTAAAAAAGTGACATAAATTTTAGCTTAAATTTTGGTGATTGTATTATTTAAGCTTGTTAGAGTTTATATATATTAATTGTGTTCGAAAAAAGGTTCTTTATTAGGTTTATCTAATGAATTGTATTTTATTCACAGGAAATAACATGGATGATGTCTTGGACGATCGTTTCACTTATGCTATTAAAGTTATCTTAAGCACGTTTACGGGATCAGTAGAGGAGCATTTACTTTTGTAAGATGCAAAAGCATCTAGCAAAGCATGGCATTTGGCCATTTGAGGAGCGACATCGAAACGTAATTTTTTTTAGATGGTGAAATTAGTAACTAATTCGTAATCTAATTTCATGTCATTTTTCTTGTGTAGAACGTTGAGCAACTGCTTCTTCTGAATGAAATAGAAGTAGAAGCTGATAATGAAGATCTACCTAATAACGTTGAGCAAGATTGCATTTATGAAAATCAAAATTACGATGATGAGCATGATGGTAGTGGTGCAGCAGGCAGCTATGCTTGCTGAAACAATATTGTATTTCTTTTGAATCAATACAATTTTTATTTCTGTTATGTTCTACCTTTTTATTATATAAAGAGAATCTGGAAAAAACGTGTATAAAGGTTCCTCCAAATTCTAAATAATATTTGTTTTTTTTGTAATGGTTTATGAACTTGCAACGCATTGCAAAGGTTTTTTTTCTCATTAAATATTGTCTTTTGAAACGCATTTCAATATTGTAACGCGTTTCTGTTTAAATTCTTTTGAAACGCGTTGCAAATTTTTGATGCGTTTCAAACTTGTTATGCGTTACAAAGCTGTTACGCGTTTCAATTGACCCTATCAATCGTGAAGCGTATCAAATCAACATTGTAACGCCACTTTTTAATTATATTATATTACTATTTTAGTTCAAAAAAGCGTATCAAAAAACGTTACAAACATAGGGGTTTTCTTCTAGTGTCCAGCCCTGGAAACTATTTTGCCATTGCATGTAATTCCATTGCTACAAACAGGGGCCACTCAGGACAGATTTAATCATGTATACCAGCTCTTACTGGCTCTTTCTCTTCGTCAGATAACAGAACTTCAGCAACCAAATCCATATAAGTGTACAAAGAATTACATGCGTAACTTTGCTATAAAAAATCCCTTTGCTGACAATTTCATTGATATATATTTGCATCTTTCTTGTTCCACTATGTGAGATACTCTTGACAACTTTAAAATATGTTTTCTTCGTATACCTCATCACAAAATGTCATTCGCACAAGAGCCTAGCATGCGCTGCTCTGCATATAACATTCTCAGTGATGTTTTTCAATTAAATCCACCCAGCCTTTCTGCAAGACCACACAATTTGTACCATGGAACAAAAACGGAGGCTATGAAACAACTCGTTTTCCAGCTGAAGTTGATCAAGGTTTTCCATTCTATTTAACATCTACTGATATCATTCTGGTCATGGAACATATGGCTGTTGTGCACTAGAGTATGCAATGACTAGTCAATTGACTTTGAAATCTGATGTATACAGTCCTGGGATTGTATTACTTGAAATGATCACTGGCAGAAAAGCAATTGACAATGCTCGTCCAGCATGGGAACACAATTTAGTTGCTTGGGTATGGTTCCCTTCTTAAAATGCATTTTAAGTTTCATTCTTAAGATAGTTATAGCGGCACTTTATATGTTTCAGGGTAAAAGCATGTTAGGGTGTCCCTTAAAAAGTATTATTTAGTGACTAAAAAGGTACCTAAAAAGGTAGCCAGGACTGGGTACTGGGTACCTATATAATATCTCAATATAAGGTATGTTTTAGAACTTTTTATATATATATTGGTCTCCGATAGCATTATCTTTATCTTAACTTTGAATATTACCATGTCCTTGACTTTTATTTTGGATTTTTGTATTAGTTTTAATGAAAAGAAAAATGAGAAAGTACCCAGTTCTGAAGTACCTAGTGTATGTACTTTTGCAGGTTCCAAAAGTGGTACACCCTAACATGCTTTTACCCTTCAATGTTCACTATTTTGAAAGACGTGGTGTGAAATTTTGATTGCAGGTGATAAGTTTTCAGTGCTATTTTCATGAATTGTGCACTTTCCTCTTGCGTCTAGCGTCTAGCTGCCAGTCGTTTACCTAAGTAGCATATAGATTCTGTTTGTATTTCTGATTGTTGGATGATTTGAAATCTCTGTATATGACTGGCGGATTTTCTTTATCGTGCAAGTACTCAAGACCTCTTGTAGCACCAGCAGCTATCTTCATGCGAGTGTTCTAGTCCAAGGGCTCTGCATCTGTAGGAAGGTCTACAACACAAAGTGGATCATCACAAAAATAGTACTTAGTAAAAAGACACCAAGAGTTCAAGACAGTAACAGGTGCTCAAATAGAAGCAAACAGCTTACCATGCAAATGATCCTCTAAGCACCCCCATGGCATGAATTCATATACAAGAAGACTTTGATCACCATCCACACGATATCCAATCATATTTACCAAATTTGGATGATGCAGCAGCAAGCTCAACATCAAAACTTCCACCAAGAATTCTCTATTGCCTTGCAAAATATTTCTGTCAAGCTACTTTACGGCTAGAACCTGGACTACAATAAAATCAGCAAGGTAGCTATATAGAACTTTCATCAATTTATAAACTGATTTTCTTGCACGACTGGAAGGTGCCTTCTAAAGCGACCGTTATAAATACGACCAAAGCCACCTTCTCCCATTAAGGCTTAAAATTCTTTTTTGTTGCCTTTGACAAGCTCATGGAAAGTAAATGTCGGCGACAATAGTGGCGATTGCCATCCACTTGTGGGGCTTCCCTTTTCAACTCAGGATTGGGAGCTGGCTTAACCTTATCTGCACAAAGTGGAACTGGTTATTCAAGATCATCCTATTTGTAGCAACCAAAACAGACAAAAAGAAAAGACTATGGCGTAACACAGTCCACCGTAATCCTTGACTCTACAGAACGTCTGCAGAGAGAGAAATGAAGGCACAAATCCCCTGAATAAGATGATTAAGCTATACATTTTTGGTGTTGAACATGAACAATCAGATTGCTTGTCTATAGAATCCCATTGACTGATCTGGATTAATGACTAAGCCATTTGACAATCCAGAAAAATGGGCATAGGAATAATAAAAAACTATATCCTTCATATCCACGTATGTGAAAAATGTAGTTCCAAACATTCCATTACAGATAAGGATCGGATCAATGTGGAGGCTTCATCAAACATATGAATATATACTTCACAAGGTGAGCAGATTTAGATAAGGATTCACAACTCCATCCTAGTTGGATCCTATAGTTTATTAAGTCTATAAAAACTCACCTGAAGGGATCTTTATTGACTATTTCTCCTTAATAGTGACTGGAGATGGGGCACTATCTCTTCAATTAAATCCACCAAGTCTTTCTGCAAGCGTCGAGCCTTTACGCAAGACCCGCGATTTTTACCACAGAGCGGTTTAAAAACAACTTCGTTTTGCATTACGTTGATCAAGGTTGTCTTTCATATTTAATATTTAGCATAAGTTGCCTTCACATACTTGGCCGAGATCCCAAAAGCCTAGCATGTAAAGCGTATTTATAACATTATTCCGATGCTTTCAACTGAATTTTTCTATAACCCACGAGAAAATGTACCATGGGTAGAAACAGACGCTAAGAAGCAACTTAATTTTGAGCTGAGGTTCTTTGTTATTATTTGTAAGATAAGCATTTACGATTTCTATCTGTATAGCCAGAAAATGAGTCCCCGAGCTCTTTATGTATAGACACAACAAATATAGCCAGAGAAGGCTTCCAAATGGAATTTTATTGTGATGTGATCGAATATTAAGCAAATATAAATAGATTTTGTTCCAAATATTCAGGGTTATGGTTTTGAATTGATTGTCAAAAACTTTGAACTATGATTTAAGCCACTTCACCCTCCTGCCATGGAGGGCAACCTTTTGTGCGTAGCACCTTTTTCTATTTTCCCAACTTTTTTATAGAAACGAATTTAGTATAATTAAGACTTCTTACCAAAAATTAAGTCTCCTACTACAGAATATCCATTAATTTGGCGAATTAATATAATTCGGATGCGATATTATCAAATTTTGGCAGTTTATAAAAAATTTCGAACTAACGCATCCTATTAGACCATCGAATTTAGATTTATAAAATTGATGAAATATGGCATTTTGACGATATATCACACCTGAAAGTCATCATTGCCAACAATATATCACTCTTATGTAATGCATTCTCATTTTCTGTCCTCCATAGTTTCTTTGCTGCATTTTCTTTGAAATTGGCACTCTTGCTAAATCATGTCGTCTTTCAGCTTTTTATTTGCACCTCCTTCGACTTGAATATGGATGACCCTTGAATAAGCACGTATGTGGATAAACAATAACTATGACGTCAGCTTTGCTACTTATTAAACAATAGTCCCTCAACTTTGCTACTTATTAAACAATATTCCCTTCCTCGACCTGCTGGCAATTCTGCTCTAGATTGGTTGCTGCACTTGAAATTAAGGTCTAAAATATCTGAAAAATCTTTGGGTTCAACTCAATCGTCTCTCTCTGCTATATAAAAAGGCTGCTAGTAATGGCTCTGTTCTTCAGGAGACATGGTTCCAAAGAAGAGAAAGTTTGAGCAAACAATTTTAGCTTCTTGGATGATTATCTTCCAGATCCAAAACGCCGTAGAATTGATCTCTTGGTGGTAGTGGATAGTTGGATGGCTTTTGGTGATGGAGGCCATAAAATGGATAACAATGTGGCGGATGTTTCTGGCAGCTTAGACTTGGAAGACAAAGTGTTTGATGCCTTGAATTTCCCTGATCTTGACTTCGATCTGCCTGAGCAGATCGGTTCATTTGAATTGGTTGGTGATTTAGAAGAATGCCCTGAGATTGGTGTCTTACCGTATCTATTTGGATACGAGGATGCCTGTGTCTGTACTAGCTGTCGTCGTTTTGTCAGCAACGAAGAAGTTGATGAATCCGACCGTTGTAAGATCTGTACTAAGGAGTTCGTAGTGAAATGCTCTGAAGAAATGCAGTTCTAGTTTCTTTCATCGCATCTAACCTGCCTTTACATGAGTCTGTATATGAGTCTGTAACCTATTATGCATTGAAGCAGTTGGACGATGTATACTACTGGTGCATTTTGTTTCTTTATGAAATAGAAAGGATTTTCCAGCAGCAGGACGCATCACTTGAATTGGTTGGCAAGCTTGCCGTCACCTTTCTCAGCTTTGTTTGGGAACTTCAGGCTTTGCACAGTTGATTTCTTTAGGCCATGAAAACCCTGTATGTGTGCTAGATACTAATCTCACTCTTGATACAAATTCACCATTAGCAGTTGCCACTTGAAATAGAAGCTAGAAGTGACTTTGTGCACCAGTCTGTTTGTAGATGCTGTTTTATATGTCCTTGCAGACAAGCCGCACGGAGTTTTCTACAGCATGTTTGCATATGGGTCTTTTTTATAGAAAGCACAATACTCATTTTATCGCTGATTTCTGCGTTCTTCTCGATTTTGGATTCTAACACAGACGTATTTGTGCATTCTTTTTTGTTTTGCTACGCTTTTTGGCATTTAGGTCTTCAAGTTTTTGCCTGATAAAAAGCAAAGTCCATTATTTTATCATTTTGTTTTCACATTCTTGCTGGGTGTGTTTCTTAGCGCAAGCATTGCTACAAAATGACAATGTTATCAAGTAGACAACTTATTTTTGTCTGTCTTAGAGATAGAAGTCTCTTGTGGGGACAATTCATTTGACCAAGATGGCTTCTCGGCAACGGAAAGGCTTCCATGGCATTCAGATTCTGGGTCTCTCTTCATGTGGTGTTTTGCTTGAACTGAAGTTGCAAAGACTCTATTCGGATATATTGGCGACATGTTTCATGTAGGCAATATTTGTATGTAGATACTAGAAATAGTGCCCAGCATTGCTGGGCAATATTTTCATTCTATGTATGTTGGAAACCTGTAGATGAAAAAGCATGAAAAAGCATGAGTGTATTGCCAATTTATAAGTTGTCTATGGTATTGTGAGAGTGCTGTAGTGCATGATTCCTTGTGCATGGTGTACAAAGTAAGAGCCTTATTTGCAGCATAATATAACTTTACACGAAATGCCATGAATTACTTTTGGTCTTCCTTACTCAATATAAAGCCATCTTATATTATAATTTGCTAAGAGATTACGAAGAGATACGTGCTAAAAATTGGGAGCCAGTAGATTGTTCAATGGCATAAATAAACATAAACATCCATCGCATCCTAGATGATGTTATGCACTAATTTTGTCAACTATGGTGCTTGTGATTGTACATTGATTTATTGATTTATATGGTGCTTGTAATTTATATGGTGCTTGTTATTGTACATTGATTTGCATCAGATCGCCACACATTTTAAGGGTTAAACATTTGCATAGAGTTCTATTTGTGACCAATTCAAAGCCATAAGCTTGTTAGTTGGATGCATAAAATGTGGGCTTCAACAATATGTTTTTGCCATGTTAGAAACATAACATTATATAAATATTAGGGTCAATCAACCTTTTAGACCATATCCAAGACAACACGTTCTATTCTTGACGCTTGGAAAATACAAAGGTGGCAATTTTTTCTTTTAGCAGATGGATTGCTATTTGATTAGATCCTTTTAGATAATCACAGCGAGAATGTGAAAAACCTTGGCATCTGCACACTTCTCATAGCACAAAATACAATTGTAGTTTTATTCTAGATAGAAGGTTTTTTGCATATCAGTGACATATTATATCATCCACTATGGCAGTCCTATCTCTCTACAAAATTCAAATGCAGTTAGAAAACATTTCTTAAAAGCAACCTTTCCAATCTTAAATCCTTCAGTTCCAAACCGTCAACTTGTGTTGTACTAATAAAGCCTTAAGTTATACAAATGGATTCTCACATAAGTCCTCACAAAGGCCTCCGGCTTATTTCATTCATAAAAAAACTTAAAGCACAATGATGTAGATCGCACTTGTTTTCATTTTGTTGTCTTTGCACCGTTGCTGTGGTTCAATATAATCTCACAAACAGTGACTGCGGCAGCTGCTCCCTTAGAAAAATTCTGTAGTGGGTGAGACAACTCAGTGCAAGAGAAGTTGTAAGAGACCCGTTGCCAGTGCCAGATTTGATAACCACGCTACCAGGTTTGATCTTCAATGCCGCAATGATATCGTTGATATCTGCAATGTATAAAATTTGGGTTCGATGATTCACTACTTGGGTCTAAAGTCCATTGTGGGTGACAATAAATAAACAAAGCTTGCTCCTTTTTTACTGACTACTCTGCTTCCATAAGGTCTACCCAGCCAATCATCATGAGCCATATCTAATCTGAAGCTCATCTCCTTGATGGCCCTTAACTGCCTTCATATGATCATGGCATTCATATACAATAACCAAATTGCCATCTTCAATTGCCTGCTTCTCATCTTTACCAAAGGCCAAATGCAACGTATCAGTACAGGAGGAACTAACTTGCTTAATTTATTGCTTATGCTTTGACATGACTCTAGCAAATCCTTCCCAACTTTTTTCTTAGTGTTACATGGAAAAACTATTAATGGCATCTTCATTCTCCTTTTGAGCAATTTCAGGGACATAATTAATGACTCATACAGGATTGCCGTAAATACTAAATATAATATATTGCAATATTGCAAAACCTCTAACGTCTTGAGCTTGCAAATGCACAATCAAGTTGAGAGAATGCCTAAGGAAACATAGCTGATGGTTATTCACTCTTTGAAAGAACTTTTATTCCACCTGTAATACTCAGTGTTGAGAGATGACTGACTGCCTGGGTACAGAGAAATCCATCAGGTTTTAAAGCAGTTTTAGGGTTGCTCCGATAGACATCTGCAAGAGAAGATGCAACATGTATGCTCAATCAAGATCTTATGAATTAAAAAGGATTCTCCAGAAACAATCCTTCTCTGATATTACCTTCCTCTGGCCACAGCCCAGGCTTTTCTGCTCTTCTTCCATGCCATGCCATTCATTCTGTGAAGCTTTACCACAGCCGAAGAAGGAAAGCGCTTGAGCAAGATTGAAAGCAAGCTCGGTGCCACAAGAGAAACCCCAAGAGAGAGAAGCCGCATCTTTACCCTAATCGCATACCACGACCGCCCTTTTTTCTTTTCCCACGGCCGTCGGATCTGTAGACCCTAATCGCATACCACGACCGCCCTTTTTTCTTTTCCCACGACCGTCGGATCTGCAGCCTAGTTTTTAGCCATCCGATCTAGGGCTTGGTTGAAGACACACCCTATAACATTATTATATAGGAGGATATTAGCGACATGTTTCATATTCCTTTGGTTTCCCTCATGCTTGAGCCAAACATTAGCAATTCAGGTCATAGTTCAGTTATGCTGATTCTCATGAATTATGCATCCTAAGTACCCAGATCATTGAACAGAGATACTAGAAATACTACAAAGTTCTGCTTCAAATATAGAGAAAGTACAAATGCAGAGTTCTGCTTTAAATACTACAGGACATTGTTTCAAGGAGTAATGTGGTTTCCTTTGTGGTCGAGTTGAGACCGCCCCGAAATCTCCTTTTCGATGCTTGTTGGGGTCAAATCCCATGCGAGGCGCCAATGTAAGGTGGTTGGGGGCAGGGCCCAACCAAGTAATGTAGTGTGGTGTGTGGTCACATATCCAGTTGGATGCTGCCTAGTGGCGTGACGTTAAAACTACTATCTATCTATCTATCTATCTATCTATCTATCTATCTATCTATCTATCTATCTATCTATCTATCTATCTATCTAAGGGTTTTGCACATGTTCTTAGAGAAATACCAGCGCAAATTTTAGCAATCATTTCAAACAACAAAAACTCATTATACTTTCATTTTGAACAATAGAACCAATCAATAGTATGTACAATGTACAAACAAATGGACCTGCCGTGTTTTTGCATCAAGCAAATAGAAATCTTAATCCGAATGGAACTCCGCTGAAAATAGGGAGAAGAAGCATTAAGAGTACAAACAAGTTACTTTGTGAAGCAATTTTATGCACTGGCACACTAAGGACTTAATGCTTAGCCAATGTCACATGATTTGGATAACTCATGCCCTAGTGGTGTGGGCAACCCGTAATAGGGTTGGGGGTCCAGATGGTTGTCGTCACACTCCTCGGTTTCATTCCCTTGCAGATCGAGTTCGGTCCACCCCCAATTCCCCCGGTTGCAAGCCCTCAAGGAGGGGGGGCCTTAAGGGGAGGATAGTGTAACGATTAACTATCAAGTCTGGAGCGTGTGATTTGGTTTCATCCAAATCATCGTGGCCTTTTTTGTTAGGATGCACAACTACCACTTCAGAGGTAGTGGGTTCAAGTCTCGTTCAGACCCTTAAATTTGACAACCAATCTTTTAGATACAAAAAATAGCACAATATAGAACGAAGCATAGATTGAACCTGTGAGCATCCATAGGTTTAGTTACTAGTTAGACATCATTCTTAAACTCTGGCTTCTTGGATTGACAGCCAATCTCTTAGATACAAAAAATAGCACAATATAGAACGAAGCATAGATTGAACCTATGAGTATCCATAGGTTTAGTTACTAATTAGACATCATTCTTAAACTCTGGCTTCTTGGATTGGCATTCTACATGTCATCTGTATTACAAAAACAAGCTTGGGCTTACCTTTCAACCCTCTGTATTAACTTGGCAACCTTAAGTACCTGCATAGAGAAAGGTAATTCTGTCGAATAGGTAGGAAAATATCTTGGCATCCTCTCTCAATCTAAGGCAGCAGCAGCTTCATGGATCAAAGGCCTTGTGGCATATACGCGTTGTTCCGAGGCCCTGCGTTCTTTTTTCCAGTTCCACGATGCTGTATACTTTAAGCCCTCATTCCAGTGCCATGAAACAAAGGCAAGACATAGTCTGGAGCATATCAAGAAATTGGATCATAACCAGTCATTGGCCCTATTCATCCCTACAATTTCTACGACCCATTTAAATGAGATGTGATTCAGAGGACTAAGTTACAAAGCTCCATATCCTATGGTACTTTAGTAGGTGATTCCAAAGATGCCCATCAACGTGATTTCCAGACGAGATGAAAAAGGGGATGAGATATACATCGTACCTATCAAATGGGCTTTAGACCACTGGCCGCAGCTCTGCCAACTGCTTGGGAAGTTTTTTGGGTAGTAGGCAGTTTCTAATTTTGAGAATTGTCTATCAGTTCCACGATTCCATGACAACTATCAATTGATATTGACAATTATCGATTGATATAACATTTCCTAACAATTTAATACAACATGTAAGGAAGCCCCATTTGTAGGGATATTGTGTGGTTCCTATACGGGCTTTATAGATCTAACTGCATCATAATGATGATGATAAGGTGTATCTAAATGATTGCATACGTGATTATTGCTATCATCTAGATTGGATTTCTTTGGCATGTGCTCACATATTGATTTGGACTTACAAAACGTGCACACAATATGGGCATATAACTAGAGGGCATCCTCAAGTGCTCGAACACAATTTCAACTGCTTCTGTGGGCGCTTAGCTTTGCACTCCTTCTATCTCCAAGGTAAGCCTTGCAAGCTTTCTCTTGCTCCTTGCATTGTATATTTCCTATACATTTTTTGTCCCTTGTTGCATTGCTAGAGTTCCCAATGTATTGCTTTTAAATTTCATGTCGCATTGCTCTAGTCCCTACACTATTGCTTGATATGCACTACTATTTCCTACTTCAATTAATCGGCCAAGTTATTTGAATGCTCTTTCCTTTGTGAGTTGATAGTGTCCACTAATTCCAGATGGGCATCCCATCGCCGAAGACCATTGTCATGTTGACGTCTAAGATTAAGAAATTTCTATATATAACAATTAAAGAAAATGGAGATGATTTATACCACGTGGAATGTGGTTGGATCAAGGGAACTTCACAATTTCTTTTCGATACATTAGTTATGGACTTGTTATGTCCCTAATTCCCTCCTCAATAAGCTAAAAGTGATGGAAACAAATTACCCTGTTACAAGTTATTATCTTGAGAGGTACATGGGTTGTCGCTCCCTTGGTACATCAAGTGTCTTCAAAGTGGAGTCCGAAATGGTGGATGGTAGGATTGATATTGGGTTATCCAGTGACACTTAAATCTATGGTTAACGGTTGATCAGCTTTGGAACATCGAATGTACCTATTGTTTATTTCAATACTGAAGTTAACATCTATGTAATGCTGAGTTGAGTTACGAAGTTGGCAATACAGATCTTGCCGACGGTTCTTGCTGTCCTCAACCAGAGTCTGCAGTGTGAAGATATGATCACTACTATAATGCCAGTGAAGAAGATCATAAGCGTGAAGAAGATCATTATTATAATGCTAGTGAAATATCTATCCCTCTATTCCTTGACAGTATTAGTCATCAAAGCTTATGAACGGTTTGAAGCAGACTGTCAATGTAAGCATTCATATATAAACTACTTCAGTTGATATATACGGAGATATGTCTACAACTAACGGCCAGTTTGCCAATTTGAGAGTGGGTGACTCAAATGATGGGGCACCTTCTGATGGAGCAAGATGAGTACTGTGTAATTCTTTCTTAGCACCAATGTGCCATGTGCATTACCTTTTGTTGAGCTTCATCATTCCCATGCTATATAGCAACTTCTAAGAGCAAGATAAGGTATATTGCATAATTGTTTCTTAGCAGTTTGACTAAGAAACAATTAGATCTACGAGAAAGATCATCAGCGGCATACTTTATTGTTATTTTGCAGAAGTTTAAATCTTAAATGGCTCTACTCTAATTTGAGACACTGAGGTGCGTTTCTCTTACTGTGTCTATGCTACTAAACTTGAGCGTTTTACCAAGCTTGATATCATCTCTTAATTTATTCTATGAATCATTAGTTATATATTTTTGGCCCTGCGCCTGTTTGCAAAGGAGCAAATCAATGGTTTTGTTAGCACTATGCAAATGTAGATATGAGTACATAAATTGCACATGGATGTCTTTATATTTTTGATTTTTCTAAGAGCGGCAAGAGTACTATGCAAATGTAGATATGCATACATAAATTGCACATTGATGTCTTTATATTTTTCCCACGTCTCTATATTATAGTTTGACTCTGCCTAGTCTTTCCGCCTTAACAACTACACTAATACATGATCATGACCTGACAGATATTAATCTATGAAAACTCATTGTTTTATGCAGAACTGTGCATGATACAATGACGAAGAAAAATGTTGGATCAAATATATTGTCAACTTGGAGGGTTTTTTCCTTTGCATCCCAGATATCAGATATCAATAACGGGCTGCATCAGGTAAGATGGTTGTTTCTTCTCCTTATCAAGATTATTTGCTTGCCAGATTTGAAGGAGCAACAGTGCTGCTTTAAAGCCATGGTAGATTAGATGCTTGAGGGGATTAATCCTGCTGCTTACCGGAATTTGGGAGATACCATAGATGTGTAGATATATATGATCCTCGCATAATAACTTATATCTTATTTAAATTGTTAAGCACTTTTTCTTTGTTGAGGAAGTAAGTTTTGTATTGGTTCACTTGCAGAATAGGCTACAGTTATTCCACGTACATTCGGGCACTTACATAATACGTGTACAGATATGTCTCCCCCATGATATATATACTTGTATTTGTATTTGTATTTGTATTTGTATATGTCACGGTTTTTACCCCAAACAACCCTTCGTAGGGGGAGGGGGTTTTTTTAACCCGGACAATAATACGCTTGCTGCGCCTTCTGTTTGGGTCCTATAGGCCAATTGTCTCCATGGACAATAAGAACTTTATTCTATTCTATTCTATTCTATTCTATTCTATTCTATTCTACTTTATTCTATTCTATTCTATTCTATTCTATTCTATTCTATTCTATTCTATTCTATTCTATTCTTTGCCTTAGATGGGTCAACAGCCTCGGCAAATGGCTTCTACATTTGCTCTCCTATTTCTAAGATAGGTCAAAGACCTTGACAAATGGTTTTAAAAGATAAGGTCAGGGATAAGTTCATTACTCCGTATGTTTTATATACTATACGTATTATTCACATGATACGGCACAAATTTGTCGTATAATACGTAAAAAATATGGCAAAAAACAATTCTGGCATCGGAAGATTTTCGCGTATGCGAAAAGAAGAAACAGTGAAAACCGCGTACGTGGAAGGGGAAAAAAAAAGAAAAAAGAAAAAGGGATCGCGTACGCTTTATACTATTTCGCGTACGTGAAACAGCTTTTGCGTACGCAAAAAAACATTTTTTTTGTTCGCATACAAATTTGAAATTTGAATTTTGTGTACATGGTTTTCACTAAAGTGCGTACATGAAATAGTATAAAGCACATACGTGGAAAAAAATAAATAAATAATTTTTTTTGCCCCTTTTTTTTTTGAAGAACTGTGTCATCAATATATTAAAAGAATGGTAATGTTACAAAGCAAGTGAGGAGGAAGAAGAAGTGCCCGAAAGAGACAGCGATACCTCGACACTCCACAACAAACTCACAGAAAAACTGCAACTCTACTGCTGTACAAACCGACCATCATCATCTACAACACCCAAGAAGTCCCGCCAAATGGCAACTTCCGCTCTACTAATCCCGGGAACAACATAAAGCTTTGAAATAGCTTGTACCTGAGTCGAGGAATCAGAGAGTCTGCAGGCTGCTGAATCCCCTCAAAGATACACAACCGCCGCCGCTTCCAAATCAGCCATACCAACCAAGCCACGCATAGATGCAAGACTTGCTGCCGCAAGAGCGGCCAAGCACCAGGATACACATGAAGCAAAGAATCTGGCGGCTAGTCAATCTCACCCAAACAAAGCCCTAACCCAATCCCAGGCAGCCTGCAAGTGAGGGCATAAAACCAGACAATGCTCCACAGTCTCATGATGGAGGCTATAACAAGGGCAGAGAGGGCTCACACCCAGCCTAAACTGACTCACAAGGCCATTCACCCTGATACAGCGGTGCACCACCTGCCACAGAAGCACCCTAACCTTCGGTGGAGGAAGTGAGCTCCATGTCCATGTCCAAACCGAGCGCCATCGAGAACCTCGAAGCCGCAGAGACCACTTGCCCGGAAGGGCAAGATGTCATGAATAGCCAGACCCTTAACAAGACCGCACAAAACAAGAAGACACAACATCCGGATGAACCTTCCAAACCTGCACCACCACATCATCCTGAGGGACTATAGGTATGTGTAGCGGAATACTCCCCGCCACTTGTTCCCAGATAGCCCAGTCACTGCCCCTCAGGCGAAAGCGAGCTCGAAAGAACTCCCACGAAGCTAGCTGACCACCCCAATACCAATCCTCCAAGGTGAGCATAGCAGCTCGCCTCCAATGGGCCTGCGTCCGAGCATGCACGGTGGCAGCCAAGGGCAAGTGCGCAAGGGGTAGAGGAACCCACAAGAAAGGAGAAGAGTGGTGATAAACTGAGGTATAATCTAGCTGGAAGAGCACACGCACACGATCCCAAGCCCGCAACACCCCCGTGAGAAAAGGGGATGCATGTGGGAAAGGCCGGAGACCATACAACAGTGCCCAGGGCAACTCCACATGCAAAGACGGCTTCCCAAACTCCACACAATGGCGAAGAGACTGCAACAACAGCGCCGCACTAGGAGAAGATGCTCCATCCTGCAGAATGCTCCAAACAAACTTGGAGACCAACACATTACTATGCATTGCCAAATCCGAATGGCCAAGCCCCCATCCTCCTGGTATGGAGACACTTCCACCAAGCCACTTTAACAACCGCCCCTTCATCATCCCGCCCCACACAAAATTTGAACAATCTTATCCAAAGCCACAGATCTTACCCTCGAGGAGCTAATATCGCAGATCTTGAAAAACACATGAGTGCTACAAAGCACCGACTTGGCAATAGTGATCTTACCGCCATGGACAACTTGCTACCCTTCCACCAATTGAGGTGTTTACGCAACCCCCCAGAAAATCTCATCCCACCCCTCCCCATGGAAACATCCCTCCAAAGGGAATACCCAACAGCTTAGTACACACATTACCTGGAAGCACCTTCCAAGGGAATAGAGCCAAACACGGAGGAGGCGGAGTCAGCTGGGCCTATAATGTGGAGCATTTACCCCAATTCAGAAGAATGCCCGAGGCCAAGGAGAAAGTATCCAGCAAACCCTTCACATTCCGCGGTTTTCACTGTCTCGCGTACGCGAAAAAACTTTCGCATAATGCGCTTTAGAGAAAACCGCGTACGCGAAATTCAAATTTCAAAATTATGCTGCGGTTTTATTAAAGTCACGTACGCGAAAGTTTTTTTGCCCACGCGGTTTAGAAGGTTTCGTGTACGCGAATTTTTTTTCTGGCCAACGAGAGAAAAATACGTGAAATACGTTTTAAACAATAAAATACGTATTTTTAATTTCGTACGTACAAAAGTTATCCCTGGATAAGGTGCAACGCCACAATTATTGAGATTGCACATGCCACAATGTATTGAGATATTATTTTACATTATACAGTTGAATGCCATGCATAGTAGACAATTCTTTGAAATGTTTTTTTATAGTGTGTAATCGTTGGCTACAAGATTACATGGGCAAAAATTGATAGTGAGTCATACATGTCAAGATCTCCAAAGCCAGAATAGGATGTGCATGGATTCAAGAAGGCAGTGAATTTGTGCCTGCTAGCAATAGAGCAAGCTCATTATGTGGACTGGAAAGTGCATGGATTCCGCATAACCAACTCTAGTGTTTAGGACACAAGTCAGGTGAGCAGGAGCTCTATTGCTTTAAGTTGCTAAGATTTGATGGTTAAGGTAAATAATGTTGTCCACAATGCAGATTTATATACGTGCTACTCACTCTTCAACACTATAATCCACTCCATTATTGACAACTAATGTCCCCCTTTAGGGAGGGAGTACACTATGGTGCTGGTATTGGCCCTAGTGTGTATAGTCATTCTCCACAAGTCCCTAATATAGAGGAGATGGCATAATGCATCGTCACGGTAAATATTTGTAGTTATTTTCTTTTACGCAGTCTAGTTATGCAGATGCTCGCTATTTGGTATCAAGGCGTTGGGGATGAACCCTAGTCAGTGCCCTCAGGATGATGTGGTGGTGCAGGTTTGGAAGGTTCATTCGGATGTTGTGTCTTCTTGTTTTGTGCGGTCTTGTTACCGGGTGCTGGCTATTCATGACACTTGCCCCTTCGTGCAAGTGGTCTCGCGGCTTCCGGGTTCTCGATGGCGTTCGGTTTGGGCGTGGACATGGAGCTCACTTCCCCACCAAGGTTAGGATGCTTCGTGGCGGGTGGTGGTGCACCATCGACGTGGTGAATGCCCTTGTGAGTCGGTTTAGGCCGGTGTGAGCCCTCTCTCGCCACTTGTTGTGGCCTTCATCATTGAGGATGTAGAGCATTATGCGGTTTTATGCCCTCACTTTGGGGCTGCCTAGGATTGGGTTAAGGCTCGTTTGGTGAGATTGACTAGCCGCCGATTCTTTGCTTCATGTGTATCGGTGCTTGGCCACTCTTGCGGCAGCAAGCCTTGCATCTGTGCGTGGCTTGGTTGGTGTGGCTGATTTGGAAGCGGCGGCGGCTGTGGATCTTTCAGGGGATTCAGCAGCCTGCAGCCTCTCTGATTCCTCGACTCAAATACAAGCTATTTCAAAGCTTTCTGGTGTTCCCGGGATTAGTAGAGCGGAAGTTTGCCATTTGGCGGGACTTCTTGGGTGTTGTAGATGGTGATGGTCAGTTTGTACAACAGTAGAGTTGCAGTTTTTCTGTGAGTTTGTTGTGGAGTGTCGAGGTATCACTGTCTCTTTGGGGCAGTTCTCCTTCCTCCTCACTTGCTTTGTAATATTACCATTCTTTTAATATAGTGATGACACAGTTCTTCAAAAAAAAAAAAAAATGAACCCTAGTCAGTGCTTTTTTTTGCTACTAGTGATGGTCAAGTTCTAATGTTGGTTTTTCCAAGGAAGCAATTTTTTGAGTAGTTGCATCAATCTTGATTTAGGAAATGTCGAATTTATTAATGAAAAGGAGATTTGACTACGAAAAATCTACATTTCATCTTAATGCTGTTGCAGAGTTGTTGATGTTGTTGCAGAGTTGCTGATGTAAGTTTACAGACCATTTATTTAAGATTGCTTGCTAATTTTTATCCTTTATAGCTATCATGCCAAGTATCTACAAGATCTCTCCCTTCCCGCCCACGCACCCCTTTTATATGGGATTCAAAGGTGAACTCCCTTGCTAGAAGAACAGAGCTTCTACAGAGCGAGCTTCTGAGGGAGCCATTAATCCATGATTTATATGAGAACTCTGCTTTTTCCGATCCAGTCTACTCGTATTGGCATCAAACGGCTTCAAAAATTGGATGCATGAAATGAAGCCCCATCTTGCTCCGGCAAGGGATATGTTCTCATCTGTGGGCACCCATTTGGCATGGAGCCCAATTGAAGGTAGATTCCCATGGCTCTATCCCAGCTTAGACTTCAGCTCTAGAAATCAACCTAGTAGATTCAAGCTTACCCATCCCAGTCTTCTAACTTAAACAACCTGCCCAATCTGCATCGTGGGTCTTCAAAAGAGCAATTTTGCTCTTTAATATAATCTGAACGATTTTATGGAACAATGACCCCAACAACCCCTTCTAAATCTCTGGCTGAGATTAAAGATTCAAGAGATCATTTTTGGACCACATCAATTGTCTTGGCCTCAACAACAGAAAATTTCTCCTTCTCAGATGCATTATAACCTTGCTCTTTTGCTTCAATCTGGCGGTGAACAACTGCATCTATTTTGGCATAGGCCTATTTCTTTGATGTTTAAACCTCCAATTCCAATCTGTGATGGATTTAAGACCTCTCTGGTAGCATCTACTTCCTCGACTTCTCTAGGAGTGTTCTTAATTTCTGTTGGGTGGAAAATAATCCTTGAATCCTCCTTGGCAACTGAATGTTCTAGGGCTTTGATTTCAACGAGATCTCTGACATTCTTAGATGCTACATGTTCTACCCACTTGTCTTTCTGGGAAAAATTTATCCCTTCGCAGACAGCCAAATTCATGTACCTGCATCTGCATCTTAATCGGTCACATAGCCGTCCTAGGCAATTGATGTGCTGGCCCAAATCTCCAAGAAAAGTTTGCAACTCTGGGCCATTTGGCTTCTTAATCGTAGCCATAATGCCATCGTGACTATGTACCGTGGCTTGTTCTTCATGCAAGGGAGCAATATTCTGCATCGATATATGCATTGCAAGCTGACTATATACGCATAGCAAACTGACTAGGCAAAGTTTCTCTAGAGGTTGATAATTAGGCGAAATATCCCATTAATACATAAGTAATTGTGTAGAAGTGCTGAAGGTTTGGAGTAATGAGTGGGAATGTATCAGTAATTTGGATGTATACCTGGGGAAAATTGCTACCATGGTATATGTGATCCCATTGAATCACTGGAATTTAAGCAACCTAGGAAGGTATATACTTAATAATTACGAGAATTCAGTTGCCATTTGGCATATATATTGCCATTTAATATAGAAGGATACTGGATATAGCACCCTGTAGTTGAGGAAGAAGTGGCTTATGATTATACGTACCAGGGTATGGGCTAAAGTATAATTATCCATCATAGGAAAAGGATATCAGTTTAGACGCGG
This sequence comes from Isoetes taiwanensis, assembly GCA_021234155.1. Classification (NCBI taxonomy): domain Eukaryota; kingdom Viridiplantae; phylum Streptophyta; class Lycopodiopsida; order Isoetales; family Isoetaceae; genus Isoetes; species Isoetes taiwanensis. Next base: position 98,654 of record JAJEKV010000644.1, read on the forward strand.
AAATTTCTAACAATGGTGGTCAAGGTATAGAGGGTTGATCCTATATCTTATATCGATAGCTACTTGAATGGAGACGTGATTGATGGGAAGCTAGAAGGTTAATGGCATATAAGGACGTGGATCCATAAGCTATGGATCATAAAATTATGTATAATTTGCGTTTCGTAAGGAGGCGTAAGTTCCTAAGATATGCCACATAGATGTAAGGCTATGCATGAGTAAGATAAGAACATGGTTGCCTACAAAATAGGAATGAATTTGCATTCATGTCAATCCTGGCGAGATGCCAATAGTGTGGGACATAGTTTCTACACAAGGTCAAGAGAATTGAGGTCAAAATAAGCGGCAACAAATTATGCCTAAGCTTTGGTGAAGCCATACAGTGGTTGGAAGATCGCTGGATAATAACTAGCACTGCGAGCAGTAAGTAGCTGATACCCAGTCATGGACATGGAATGTGTAATATAAGAAAGAACATTAAAATGTATTGATAACAATATGTTATTTTCATGGATTGTGAGTCAACATGTGACTGGGTGCACGATCATTCCAAGGGTACTTTCCCTTATATGATCATAGACAAGTGTACTTTTGATGTGCCTGTAGAATGGTGTCTTGATACTCCATGATAGGCTTCACTATTAGGACGTTGAACAAAGCGTCCATTGCTCTATATAGGTTCCAAATGTGGTCCTCCACATCAAGAAGTACTTCCTCATAACAACTCAATCACCACAGAAAGGCCCGCCATCTGACTCAGACTACTAGTGATGGGCAAGTGTCCAGGTGAAGGCCACGGAGGTTTCATTCGTCCCACGCCTTCTATGAGAAAGCTATTTAGCGAAAACATACATACATGCACCTAGCAACAATATATATAATAATATGGCATCATGAACACATCCATCAACATGACGACATCACATGATATCCATATGCATAACAAATGCATCAGAAATGAGGGTTCTAACCCGGGTTCGAACTCAAACTGGTCAATTGACGATCAAGGCTTCCGGATAACAATAGACAAAATCATGACATCGGCATTGGCTGGCATAGAACAATGGTTATGGTAGTCTACTCCATCCGCCTCCTGTATACACTTTGCAGATGGCTCGAACATGTTATGGCATGATTGTAGCCTGCGGAGACGTATCCCATGGAATCACCCTATGAGACTACTCCATGTTGCATCTCCCTAGTCCTATGAGGTAGGAAAGGGGTGAATCCCCTCCTAAAGCACGATAGTTCCATGGGTGGCTAGAGGATCGTACCACTAGAGTCCACACATATGTACTGGACTTACCCCCAAAGCTTAGGTCTAGTGCCATCAAATTTCTCCGACAAGCTAATCTTAGGTTCTGATGGCCTCCTCCCAGACCTAAAGGCTGATTCATGAGATGCAACCAGTTCCCTGAGCTTTTCATTGTCCAACTACAATTGTTGACATACTTGAGCAAGCTGCTGGACTTGTAATAAGGTGGAAACCTCTGCCATAGAGATGAAATCACCAAATATGAGCAAACAAAAATGCTTAGGATCAGAGCAGGCGTGAATTGGTAAGATATTCCGGTTTAAACTGTCATAAACCTATGGGAAAACAAGAGAATTGCGTGGAAAATACGGAAGAAAGATGCAATAAATATACCAAGAATGGCAAAAAAACTAATATATAATAGAGAACAAGAATATAATGTCTCAAAGGCAAGCAGGAACACAAGACAAATGTCTAGAAGGCTCAAGACTGGCGTTGAACCGGAACATCCATGCTAGCATTAAAGGCTCCCCTTCACATACTGGAAAAAGGGGCCTCTTTTCTGCATGAATGCATGTAGGATATATGTGCCAAGTTCAAGAATGTTCCAGAACCTCCTAGACATCAGTATATATGAAGGAAGATGCAAAGTAATCTCTTCAACAAGTATTGATAGTGAACTTTAGCACAGGTGCTTGACTTGCAACTAGAAGGTTGCGAGTTCAACATGCAACTACATTTTTGCATCCTTGTGATGACCATCTTTTGTACATATGTATAATGCTCGTATGATACGAATACCCGTATGGTCATCACAATATCCTACGACCCAGCGGATGTCAGGCCCATACCAGCCCATACGCCGAGACCGATTATAAGCCTAGCACACTATAAGAGGCTTGTAGCCCCGCTAGGCAAGGTTCCACCTCCACTTCACCACCATGTCCGTTATATGGTGCTCAATCACAGCATACCATCCCCAGCCAGGAGGGCCCTTGTGCACATGCCACATTATTGGGATTTAAAGGATTCTAGCATGAGCATATCTACTTCTACATAGCCTTTAGGTCTCTATCCCCGTAATCCCACAGGTGCAGCAGAAGAACTACCATAATTCATAAATGCATTCATAACTTCATATAGAATATCGATAAGAGTTCAATCATCCATCTAAACAACCAAAGGTAATCTCTATCTAGAATCTCAAGCTAACTAAACCTACTAACTGGTATTTAAGCTAGATCTCCCATCTTTCAGGTTCTCCAGGTTTAGCTAGTTGAATAGACCTCCTCCTTCTCTAATTGCCCCCAAATCGAATTGGGGCAAATTTGATTGGGCCAAAATTAGCAAGTTCTCTTGAGCCAATCGATTTGGCCCAAGTGGCATTTGCTTAGTTCATGAATTATTAATTATAATGAATACTAGTAACGGTGCCCAGCGTTGCTAGGCATAAGTTCAACCTGTAAATGTTTTGGGCCGCAATAAAAAAAAAATGTGCAGTAATAGTCTAACTTTTGTAACTTCTTATTATAACAAAAACTTTTTAAAGCTTTAACAACATTTTAAATGAAACCTAGCTCCTTCATGTTAGATAATATTGCATTTCGTATCTTTTTGAGGTTTGAGGTTTGAGGTTTTTCTACCATTGTTTACCTAGGCAAAATTGAAAACTGGTTAATGACAGACCTGTTAATGGTCCCACTATTTTGCAAATGGCATTCTGCTCTATACTAATGTCAATGAACTTGTTGTTAGTTCCTCCACATTGTAAGAGGCCAACATTTTTATTACGTAATGCCACACCCATCTCCCACTTATTGACTTAGCACAATGTTATGTTTTACACTTGTGTTTGCGTTAATGACTGTTTTGAGACATATTTGAGGGTTGAAACATATTGACATTATGACTTAACATTTGCACTTATGCTAGCATTAATTGCGTTAGCATAATGTGGTTGGGTTGATGAGACATATTGAGGGTTGAAACATATTGACCATTAGGGTTTTTTTTAGATTAAAAAAGGGCCTTCAAAACATGCCAACTAAGCCAAATGAAGATAAATGAACCACCAATCAGAAATCAGAGCCTGACGGGTCCAGTCAGCAAAACTGTTATAACTAACTTACTGAATCACATTTTCTAGCATAACTGTTGATAGAAAAGTCCAAATGAGCTCTCGTCTAGTGCAACAGATAGATCTCGTTGAGATCTTTCCAATGTTAGGTGCTTTGCACATATTTTAACCACTTATGATTGTCAAAACTCCAAAAAATATGGTTATTACTATTTTTTACTATTCTACAGGGCTAAAAGATATGCAAACCACCCAAGGTTGGAAAGATCTCAATGAGATCTATCTATGGCACCAAACAAGAGCTCATTTGGACTTTTCTATCAACACTTATGCTAGAAAATGTGATCCAGTGAGTTAGTTATAACTGTTTTGCTGTCTGGATTACCAAGTCTGTTTTCTGATTGGTAGTTCATATAGCTTAGTCAGCAGTTCTTAGAAGGCCCTTTTATGATCTCAAAAAATCCCTAATGCATTATGACTTAACATTTGCACTTATGCTAGCATTAATTGTATTAGCATAATGACCGGAGACAATAGAAATCTCTATAAATCTTATATCGAATGCAATGGTCTCATCAAAAATGTGAAATGTGAAATGAATGTCAATTTTGCCCTTGTACAATTATGATTCCAACTATGTTTCATGAGGTGTGTGTTGTTGTCCTATTCAACAATCTTGGGAGGTGTGCCTGAATTCTTCTTGTTATCCTATTCAACAACCTTCCTTATTTTATTTTATAAAATTTTAGAAAACCAAGCCTAGTTGTGTTTATGTAAGGGGCAACCCCTTATATATTAACACAAATCTCACACAATAGTCACTCATAGTCCACCAATTTTTGCAAGCATCGTTCATGGTTCACACAATCTAGCATATAAATTTAAGCATTATAAATCCCAACTTTCTTGAGGTGGTCTCTTCATGTAAAGCTAAACGTAGTCATCACTTGCAGCCAGTACAGATCACATGGGCAAAATTTGTTATCTTGATTGCATAAAGTACATCAACACTTATTGGAAACAAAAATGCAGAACAACATGAGCCTTAGTGGTGGAAGGCCCTTCAACTCCCCAACATTTTCATACCCCTTTAAGTAGCCATAGCATCTAAGAGGGTTAACAATTGGGCTAGATCTTAAATTTATCAGATTTTTCTTATACCATAGCCACCAAAACACCTAGCAGATGTTCTTTTTGCATACTTTATATTGCCCCGCTGTCCTGCAAGTGACGTTTGCCTTTATTCCCTCTTCTTTTTAGTTTTCCTTTTTTTCTCCCTGATCAAAATCCTTCCATGTCTAACATATTCTCTTGCTAAATTGTGCCATCTGTTTTGGCTTTAAGCATATTTAGTTTGAAATAGAGCATTTGTTTTCCTTGATCTGGGTTTTACCCAATACTGAACATAAGAATGGTCAGCTTACTTAATCTATTTGCACAATAACCAGCCTAATAACCAACAGTTGTTTTCAGTTATGTCTCCATCACCCGCTGTTTGAATGATTGCTTGAAGGAGGTAAACCCCACATCCTTTTTTCTTTTTGTTCAGCATATCAGGAGCAGAATATATTGGAGCTTACAACAGCTGAATCATCAATCACACCGGGCTTTTTAGCATATCAAGCCATTTCATCAAGCAGGGGAAATAGAGTAGGGATATAACCACGCTAAATTTGATAGAGTTGGGGAAAAAGCATGAATTCTGCAGCAAGTAATAGCCCAATCTATGTAAATCTGTAGCATGATATGTGTCTTCATCAGGAACACGAAGAGAACACAGAGCTCAGCCAAAGGTGCTCCTCCATGTTCTAGTAACCAGCAATTGAATTTGAAAGTCTTTTTCATCTAACAAAGATTTGATGTACAGGTGTTCCAAATTAACAATACAACATAACGAAAACTAAAAACTATAAAACTATACTTGAAAGAGTACTAAAAACTATACCTTCAAGCAGAGGGTTCTTTGATGCCTATTCGCAAAAGCTTTGCAGTCTTTTGATCATTGGGAGACTTCAAGAAAGGGACTTATTATTCCACAATGATGTTGGCGCCGATCAGAGTAAAAATTAAGGACACTCAATATTTTTTATGTTATTATCCATGGGCGATTATTTGGTATTTCTAGATTTTTTTTAATTAATATATGGGCGATTTTTTTTCGAAGAGAATTTATCCTAATCTTAGTAGGCGATTTTATTTGCTTCAGGGGTTATATTTTGTCACAACTCCAGAAATGCATGTTATATTTCAAAAGCGCACCAAAGGAAACCAAATATCACAGCATTGAGCACTTCACATGTGATATGCTCTACTTTTGATAGTTTTGATAAGGTCTCCAAATTTCCTATGATACTCCTCTTCTAAAGTAAAGGGTAGGAACGTATGCTTGACCAGTTACAACCCCTAATTCCCCTCATGAGGCATTATATATATCACGTATTCCCTCATGGTTACATGTTCGAGATAACATGACAAACGTGACATGGAAAAAAATGTTGGTGACAAGTAGGCATGTATGAGATAACATGATTGTAAAAATATTGGTTTCGGCATATGTTAAAGAACATAACTTGCTATGAGATATAGCCATTGGAAAGACGAAAACACACATAGAAGAATCATGACAAGAATAAAAAATGTAAAGACTATTGTAGTTACCCTTTATATTCACAGATGTAATAATATTTCTACTCCCGTATGAGGCATGAATGTAAAATTGGACACTGGTGACGTAGACATTGAGCATTTGAGGCCCTTTGACCCTGAGACTAACACACAACACTGGCACTGCCCTTTAGGCCCTACCCATTCACGAGACATTGCTTGTTGCTGTCGTATGATTACTAACAACTAAAACCAAATAAGCTTCAATGAAAAAAGCATGTAATGCTATTTGGATTCAGTATGGAAGCCTACAATGGGCCTCCAGAAGATGAAGCCCTAAAAATATCTCCGAGGTAATCCAATATGGGGTTACGAAATTTCAGCTACGAAATCTGCCCAAATCTCTGAAGCCTTAAGCCCTAATTCGAAATTTGTTAATTTGGGCATGGTGATAACGGGTGATGGTATCACCTCATCAATATTTTTTTTTTATTTTGGGCGATTCCCTTTTCACACAAATGTTTTAAAATCATATATGGGCTAATCCTATTTTACTATGTCGATAAAAAAATTACGATGTGGGCGATTTCTTTCTCCGCAAAGATAAAAAGAATCAGAAATGGGCGATTGCAAGCCCACGAAGTGCAAAACGGATCCTACTAATCTATCAAACCCTAATTGAAAAATATTAAAAAAAATAGCCAATTGGCGATTAATCGTCCTTAATTTTTACTCTGGCGCCGATAAAAGCTTCTTACATTAGTCAGCACTGCTGAATATATAGATGGATGACTTCTATCCATTCATTGGCTGTCAAGTCTATTTTCAAATAATTAAAAACTCCTGTAAGAAACTTAAAAGGGAAGTCTCTCAAGATCCCAAAGGTGAAGATTGGATAGAAGAGCATTCAATTATACAGCAACGCCAATGTCAATTCACATGACAATGTAATTAAGACAGAGTAAATGACATGCCAAGTATTTCCATGTGTGTATTTGGCTTGAGAAAAATAATTATCACAGCTGTGCAATGTAAATCCTGATATAACTGCATGGCTAACAAATCGAAGTATCCATCCTAACCTGTATTTAGAAGTCATCAAGGAACAGAAAGTAGAAAACAACTTTAAGAATGTGTTATAACCTTCTGTAGATGTATCTTAGAATCCCCATAATGCACTCCAGTAAGCCCACCATAAGCGTTAAAAGCACAGCAAGCTGTATGTAATATTTGTCTGTATCCTGGAAAGCAGAAGCTTGAAAGGAAGCTGAGCAGCCAAGCAGATCGCTTTGGTATTTCCTGGTACCTGCAAATGCAAACGTTTGTGCTAAGGATCACCCTCCAAACACATGAGAGTCGTTTTGTGCCAAGCAGAATCCATGCAAGAACAAGGAGAGGGAATAGACACCTAAGCAGTAATTCCATACAACCTTGGTGTTGAAGATGCTTCGTAGATAGACCAAGAGCTACTGGAAACGGATTCGTCTGAAGGCACATTGCTTCTGCATGCACAAAAATGAAATGAAAAAACCCTTACAACATAACAAAAACACCATAACCTAAAGCTACAGAAGACTAATCAAATCCAGAGCAAATCCATAGAAATCGTAACAACACAGCAACATTACCTGCAAATGCATTTATCTTTCTGCTATTGAAAGCCACCAAATGGCTTCATCAAATACAAATTCTAGAGAACCGACCATATCCAAACTTGAGACAAACCCTACCAAAACCGATACTTGAAAGATTTCATCGTGATTGATGCCAGGTTAGTAACAACGACGAACAAAATCCTTAGGGCTCGTTAGGGAAAAGGTGAGATTTTGGGAAGGTTGAGAAATAGAGAAAAACTTAACATATCTAAGCAGCCGACATTATAGGTCCTCGAATGGTCAACTATTCAAATAGCTGCAGAAACACATATACATTGTTGAAAACTGAGTTTTTCAAATTACTGTACATTAGAATTATTTCCAACAGATAAGTGCTCTGCTGTTGAACTAGGGCAGCTTGTACTCTTTCAAAATGAAGGAAATGTAAACGCATACACGGTAGGTGAGTGCCATTCCCTTAGAACCAGGAGCTTTAACTATTTTTGTCTAATGGTCTAGTTTCCATAAACGGGTGCAGCACCAACTGTGCTACTTAAGCATAACAATAGAAGCATCAGACAGAAAGCACGGCAGAAAGGCTTCATAAATATAAAATTTTACCTGAACTGCATAGGTTTTGAAAGCAATATATGATACTGGGTACTGCTCTTCAGCTTTTCCAATTTTCATGAGTAGGGTCTTGCCATGTTGGATATCTGGCACATGGAAGGGAAGCCATAGCCGACCATCTCCTTGGATCTTCCTCTCTACAGGATGCATCCACATCTAGACTTATCATTAGAGGTAATTTGAGATCTCATTTCGTCCCATTAAGGGATGCTTAAAAAGCCACATCAGCTCTTTAAACTGTCCAATAAGAGAAGAGCTCCAGTGTAGTTTATTCCAGTATTATGTGGCAGCAGTAATTAATGCAGTTCTAACTAACTTTTGCAGTGTCATTTTTCTACTATAACTTTTGATCAAAAACTCCGATTCAAACACTATTTGTGGCAATGGATTCGTCTCCTCAAGATCTTTCTAATGACAACCCATTGTTATATTTTTTGGGATGTAAATATATAAGAAAAGAGCAAAAAACCATATTTTTTAAGGTTAACACATATGGCTTGTATTGAAATACATCCTAACCATATATCACTTGAAAGATCTTTTCATTCTGCATCTAATGCAACAAACGCTGCAGCATTTTCATGAGTAGATCAAAAGTTATAGGGAAAAAATGACAGCAATGAAGTTGTTAATGCTGCATTAATTGCAGTTTGATGTAGAGTACTCATTCTATTGGAGGATTCTTATGGGGACAAAAGGAGATCTCAAATTACCTCTAATGCATTCCCTCTGTCGTTTAAACCACTCTCAACTGCCCTACCCGCCATAACCCATCACTAAGATAGGATCTGTCTCCGGAATAGACAACGCATCCGTTTTGGTTCTAGGGTTTTTGCATGAGATGTTCGGGTGCAATGGCAGGCTCCGTCCTTTGAATAAAAGCTCCCAGTTAACCAAGCATCTCCTGCCGTAAAGAAAAAACTCTAATTGCTGAAGAAGATTTGTGCAACATGGCTGCCATGCTCACGAAGATCCGGCGCTAGTAAGTTTTACCATAGATAGATAAGTTGGAAAAAAGGGTAAGCTGGAAGAAAAGGGCAAAAATGATGCCACGTGGCCCAAACGAATCTAGGCCGTCCGATTTAGGGCGCTGTTCATTACGGACTTACGGTATAACATTATAATATAAAGATTAGGTATTTAGCATATTTAATTAAATGGCAAATCAACATAGCTAACTTTAATCCTTTTGGCTTATTCAATAATGGCCGATGTACCATTACGGGCCCGTGATGACATGTCATGTATTTGTATATATAGCATATAAATACGTGGAACGTCACAACTATGAAGCTAGCCATGGGATGTTGTGCACCACATCCACATGTAAGACTCCGTATCAAGGAAGTTGTGAGGCAGCTTGAGCTGATAAGATGTAAAACTCATACCTCAGGTTTCACACCTTCTGAAACCAGAAGCCATACTCCAGTATTTACTTCAACCCATAGCCGTTCTGGAGATCTGCCATTCTAAATTGTATTACGCCATGTGCCCAGAGAAGTTTACAACTTTCTAAATTGCTTGAATATCCTGGCGTATCATTCTGTATAATTTGTGTTCAGGTGCAGTTATTCATATTTCATACATAGTTAGGCTAAATTCTGGTTGATAACATACGACACTAAGCACTCTTATTGTTCGTGAAAATCTAAAATCCAAGGACATACTTGTTGATGAGAATTATAAGCTCCTCTGTCAGACTATGACCTCCATCTTCTCATGACCAGAAGTGCTTGCATTGAAGTTTTGGATGGTTCCACTAAAGAATAAAAAGCAAGATGAAAAAAGCCAATTCCAAGACAGACGTATACAGCTTTGACATATCTTATTATAACTTTTAACAGGCAGGAAACTTGAAAAGATTGAAACTTCAAATGAAGTTGTGGCTCTACCACTAATTGTCAAGACTGATGTTCTGGAAGAGAAGACTTCCAAGATCTTTGATCTTGAGTTGCTTAAAATAATGCGAAGCGTCAAAGTTGGAATGCTACAAGCTTTGAAGCTAGCCATGGGATGTTGTGCACCACATCCATATGTAAGACCACATATCAAGGAAGTTCTGAGGCAACTTGAGGTGATAAAGTGTAGAACTCATGCCCCAGGTTTCACACCTTCTGAAACCAGAAGCCATACTCTAGTGTTTACTTCGACCCATAGCCATTTTCGAGATCTGCCATTCTAAATTGTATTATGTCGTGCCCAGAGAAGTTTATAACTTTCTAAATTGCTTGCATATCCTGGCGTATCATTTTGTATAATTTGTAATCAGGTGCAATTACCCTTGAAATGCGTCGACATTGCTGATATCTAGGAAATTGAAACTCCAACATGGCTTGTTTGATGGTATTATGTTCTGGAGCATAGCAATAGGTAACAGAATTCCACAGAATTACCATGTATTTATATTGTAATGGATTTATTTTAGCTTCTCGCATGGGATAAGAAGTCTGGTTTGTCTATAGTAATTATTATTTTTTCTTCGAGTGCCACCCATGGAATTTGCTTCATCATATTGGATAGACAAATTTATTTTTATTTAGCGCCTCTACGTGGTTTAATTGGACCAGTGTATTAACCAACTGTATGCAAAAACTTTGGGTGATTGTTTGAGAAGCTTTATATATTTACAAATTTATAGGACAAGTAAGGCTCAAAACAATCCTACCGTAGTTACTGTTGTGTGGGTATACGATTTATGGAATGCAATCCGAGTTTAGAAGAGCCTAATACCCCATTTTTTCAAGGAAGCCATTCCAGTGAAGGAGTGTTTCAGTTCTTGGAATATGGGTATTCGACTTGTGGAATAATCCAAAAAGCTGAAACCACGAGTCTAATACCCTCTTTAGAATCCAATCTCAAATCGAAAGCCAATAAATGCACCAAGCCCAAAGGGCCAAGATTTAGCCATAAAGCAAGATGGTGAAATGTTAATAAGTCATTTGAGAAATAATACCTCCACGGAGTCCACTCTAAGGTAATTCATTCTAATAAATTTATTACCATTTATTTGGAATGTAAGCTTCTATTGAATCTCCAACACAAGCTTCTATTGAATCTCCAAAACATAATAAGGGGTAAAACTACATAGACCCATATAGTAACAGAATGCAAAGTCACCACAAACACGTTGGTTTGATAACATGCAAATGAGAGTCTCTATTGAGATGCCACATAAAGACGTTGGTTTGATGCAAGTAACATGCAAATGGAAGTCTCTATTGAGATGTCACTGTGAATTAATTGCTAGATGCTAGACTTATAACCATGGTCTTCCAGATGGACGACTATATCAGTTGCGTATTCACTTGATGACATACATGAAATTAAAGTTTCTGTTGCTGCTTCTTAACTGACCTCATAAAATCGAGTGCTTTGATAGCTTAGATAGGAAAATAAATTGATGCATGCTAAATGCATAGCTTCTCTAGGCGCTTCACTGTGGAAGGTTTCCGTTCTCTTTTTGTTTTAAAGCACAAATTTGTTACAAGAGAAACTCAATTCATTCAAGATAAGATCAAAAAGAGATTCAAGCCAGATCAAAACGTTCAAACCAAAAAACATCTAGCTCAACAAACGTTTCAAAATGGAGCTGGTAGTCAGGGAAAAACAGTCACCTCAAATCACATCAGTGAGGCCACTTTGGGAATTATGCTTCGAGCAAGCCCTTCGAAGCTCTTTGCAAGCTGCACTTCATCCAGGCTGATCTGAAATGTTCCATTGCCACATCTTGCCATGTCTTCCAATATCTGCTTACAAGGGTCATTTCCAAACATGATAGTATGGAACACCAGCTTTGGCTCAAAAGTCACCATCTTCCTTACTGAGTACAAAGGATCACCTCCACCATTGTTTCCTCCATCACTAAGGAAAATAATAACAGGAGGTTTGCTATCCACTTTTGAAGACGACCTTCTGAGTATATCGTCTGCTGGCTGAATTCCAGATGTGTAAGTGGTCGAGCCATCAGCGCGGTAGTTCAAAAGATTGTAAACAAGATCCTCCTTCATAGGTTGGCACTCGTGGGCAATGTGGCTGGTTTGATTGAAGAGCACAACAGACATGGAATCATGTAAGTTTTCATTGTTCCTTATCCGTATGAACCTCACCATGGCCTCAAATACGCATCCCAAACGATTATTATGCCCCTTGATAAACTGTACCATTGTGGGCTGTATGTCCCTCGAATCCATAGAACCTGATATGTCTATGATGAAAATCACATGGTTGGCTGTGTTTTTGGAATGGTTACAGCTGAAATGGTGACCATCTTCAGTCACAAACCCTGTTCCTGCCATGGTGGCAGCTTTGGAAACTGGATTGTGCCAAAGTTTCTCAGTACAGTAAGACTTAGGCTCCTTATGGTGCGCTGATGATCCAGTCAGTAAGTGGGATTGTGCTCATTGGAGGCACACTGGTGTGCACATAATTCGAACTCTTTTTTATCATCTGTGGAACAAGGATCTCGAAAATACATGTTCTTCCAGTAGGCATCATGTGTGAGCTCGTCTTTTGGTATATCAAATTCTGGTCCATACTTGCTGGTCTCGTGCCTTGCTCCTTGAGGTAGCCTGATTCTGGCACATGTTCCACCCTTACCATTTTCACATGCAATCAAATGGACATGTCCTCGGCCGGCGTTCTTACAGTGCATCATGCACATTTCAGCTTCTCCCGATTCACCCCAGGCATATTTGCGGTCCAGAATGTCGATCTCCATACATTCTGAAACAAACGTCTTTCCCTTCATATTGCCATGGGTTGTGTCATGTAAACCGGCATGATCCACGGCATGATGGCAGAAGTAATCACATCCACTGCATCGAGTCTCACAGAAGTGTACAATGTTCGGATTTGTAGAATGCAGATGTGGTCCATCATGTTCAATCATGAAAGGTGGAATAGGTAAGCAACAACCTTTTCTAATTCCATTTTGCTCAGAGACATGCTCATACTCAAAGGTAGAACGTTTGCCCAGAAATACACTTGTTTTCTTAACAACTTCTGTTAATACCTCACAATTTCCCTTGGCTTCACATTGTTCTGTACATAAATGTTCCTTTCCACACTGGTGGTTCATCTTTTCATACATTGAATGAAAGTGATCGTCAGACGCACACGTATGATTGCAAGAAGGCATCGTGCATTGTAAAGGACAGAACTTCTCATGACAGGCATGTATGCTGTGCTCCAAACCAATCGGATATGTGCAGACATTGTTGCAAGGTGGAAGAGAACATTTATCCTTGCACATATGTTGTCTAGAATTACATTTGTGTGGGCCTTCATGTCCTGATTTGTTAACACAGTGTTTGTTACAGTTTGATGATCTCTCCAGTAGATCACAATCCTTGGCACAAGTGTGCGATTTCATCTGACAATCATGAGGGCCATCATGACCTGCCTTATCGCTACAGTTGTTAACATCCCCAAGGAGTTTGTCTTTTAGTTCTTCCCGGCAGTAACTGCATATTTCTGAACACCTGTGGGAGCCATTGCAGGAGTGAGAGCGTGCATGTGACTTTTCCAAAATACAGCGGAGGAAGCACCTATCACATTTACAACTGCAGAGCAACAGTTGTTGCTTCATTGCCATTACCATTGACATTGTTTCCAGGTGCAGCTTTTCAACATCGCCATCTTCAGGCATATCAGCAGTGTTTATCCTCAACCACCTCAAACATCTATGCTCTCGTCTTTCTGCAAGGGATATTAAGAAACGCTCTAAATCTGCATGCCATTGTTCGTCCGTCCCTCCACCCATGCCTTCTCTTGGAACCAAGTGCCCAAACAGGGTAGTCAAGGGTTCTAATACACCACCAGAATTTAAATATGCAGCTAGTTGCAGACCAGTGTCTCTCACTTCAAAAGCATGATCACCAAACACTACGGGCATGTCTGGAATCTCTTCTTCAGTGTTGAAGTTGGTGAGCGGTTTCTTCTCATTGTTTAAGCAACCAGTCGATATGACAGACTGTAAATGTGTTCGTAACAAACTGACCTGAAATGCTATGCGTTTTGAATCGGTTGGCGACCAATCTTTGGCGCTTATTTGTGACATTATGAGCTTCAAATCTGTCAAGAATTTCCTTCCATTTGTGTAAACAGCTGTTAGTTCTTCCACGGAGTGGGCAAGCTGGGCAATACTGTCCTGAAACTCCGCCCTGTGAAAGGGAGGAAGTGCAGCAATTTCAACATTTCCACCATACATTTTTGTCAGGAAATTATCAGGTGATTTGTTGCATATCTGCAAAATTTTCCCTAAGAACTCGTTCTTAAGGTCATCAACGTCTGCAGCGTCAACATCTTTTATTGCCATATAGAAAAGGCCTTTAAACAGTTTCTCATCTTGTTTTTACCAATGTTACTCCACTTTGAAAACGTTCAAAAACTGATTCCGTCTCCTTATCAAGATGGAAATCCTGGAAAGGAACATATAATAAGTCAACATAGGGAAGATGCTTAATAAATTACAAGTCTTTAACATTGGCAGCTCAAAACAATAGTTACTGGAACCTATCTGACTATGATGGAGAATGGGGATTCTCATACATTTTTAATGGCTTGAACCCAAAAGATTAGTGAACACGCTGGATGGATACTGCAGCTTTCAGCAGAGTCACTTATTTTTTTATATCTGAATAGTTAAAACTTTATTGTATGACTGCTTAGCCATCTGAGTTGTTAAGCTTTATTGTATGGTTGATTACATCTACATTTTATTCACATAAATTAATACAAAACATCTGAAATTGAATCTAAATAGACCATGAAAACGAGCATGAATTTAAGCTTGCCTTCTTGTTGAAAATTGTGATGTTACTTATTGCAGCATTGAGAATGGATAGTAGTACATCTTCTTGTCCACTGCGCTCAAAGCTTCCAAGCCCTTCAAAGTCTAGAATTACATACATACAGCTGCCATCCACTCGCACTGTCATCCACACTCCGTCAGTGCAGCGTCCACCAGCAACATCAAGTAATGATCCAGTTAGATGATTAAGAAGGTAAGACTTTCCACTGCTCTGCTTGCCCATAGATGAAATAACTTTCAGGGGCCCCTTCCAACTCTGAATTACGTTGTCATAGAGGCTAAAGCGAATTACTCTGGCTAGTGATATAGCATCAGCATAATGAAGCTCAGAGGACATCTGAAGCCCATCCACTAGTGGAGCTAGTCCATTATTTTCAGCTCTTCCAATTTGAATGGGGACTAAGCAAAGGAGGAGATTCAGCCAGCCTGCTACGGGAATGCTGTGAATTTCATCTAACTCTAGGTAGCATGTACCTTTAATTATTTTTGCTTGGAATTTAACAGGCATCTTGGAGAAATCCTTGCCTTTCTCTGTGCTTAGGCTCATCAAAGAATCCCTGGCATAGTTTACATACTGAGTAGCAGTGTTAGTCTTCACCTTCAATACATCCAGCATTATGTTAAATGTGGCTTGCCTGGTTTGGTTACTCCTCCCAAGCGGAGGGCTTATGGCGTACTTATCAAATAGGTGGTATAAGTAATCCAATTCAGTACAAGCATTTCCACTGTTTCCATCTGGCAAAGAATTCTCCTTGTTCTTATTTTGAACCTCTACGTGACAAACTTCTGAGGAAGAGGTAACTTTCAGAATCACAGAGGAGACTACGTCTGGCCTTGCACCATCGTGTACTAGGAGATGCAGCTGAGTGCCTCCATACATGACAGTTTTGGCTTGAACCATATGAACATTTTCTATTTTGAAACACAATAGGCTGGTTTTTACATGTTGCATGATATCGTCCAGCATGTATACGTGCAGCAATAGCGCATCTTTTCTTTCAAATTCCCCAGGATGCAGTGTCTGCTCTTCTTCACTGTCTTCCCTAAAAGTAGCTGAATCAGTCTGAGCATCTTCATGTTTACAAATGGCAGTCAGGTAAGCACCATTGCCAGGAAGGCAAATCTGCAGAAGAGAGGGTGGTAGTCGTATGGACTGTGGTCTCATCATCCGAGAATGAGCGATGTCAAATATTCTAATGCGTTTCTGGTCGGCAACTAATAGTTCTGCTTTTCCCGGAACAAAGCACATCCAGGAAATGCTTCCATCTATACAATATTCTCTCATCTCCAAGGTTATACCAGTTCCCTGTAGTTGACGTAAAGTTTCATCAAATCTAAGTACCTTAATTATGGACATCTCTTCATCAAAACAAGCAAGAAACTTGGTCCCTTCATCAAAGGTCACAAGGTCTAGTCCTTGTTTCAAAGTTGCAACATAGTGCTTCTCATTCACCTTGATGTTTAGATTTGGGCACACATAGAGTGTCAACTGTCTCAATTTCATGCTTTCTACAATTACTAGAACTTGTCCTGATTTTAAAACTGTTACTTTCAAAAGATTCTGCTCTGTGCTGTCCAATGTAATCAAGAGATAGGGGCTGGTACAAGTTGGAATTATCACTTGTTCTTTTGATGATGCATAAGCATCCAGCTGAGCCCTGTTGGGCAACAATTCCAAAACTTTCCAATCTAAGCTTTCGCTTTTTACTTCATGCTTGATGAATTTGACTGTCAAAGTGTCAATGTCAAAATAGCCTGATGAACGACATTGGCATAGCTTAATTGGGGGATATGGGCCGCGCTGGGATACCATTGATTTGAAACTTGAGATACGAGATATCTTCTCTTTCCTTATCCTTTCCTTGACCTCATTGGCTCTGCTCTCCAGAGTTGACGTTAATGTGTGCTGGAGCAATGGTCGGAAGGATTCTTCCACCAGCCTCCGAAAATATGCAAAGAAAGAACAGCGTCCATCTTTGTATTGTTCTGTGCAAGCTTTTATAATTTCTGGTGGCATATGCACCTTTGGATCCAAACGTGCATCTGTTGTAAGAAGTTCGTCCCATTTCTGCTCAAACGCTATTCTGCAATCATTTGGCAAATCGTTGGCTAATACATCTGCTAGTATACATTGTATGAGTTCTTCATCATTCGCCTCTTCCACCTGAAATAGGGACTTGTTTGCAATAATATAATTTGAAAGAGCAGCCTTTTTCTCAAGTGATGGCACCATGTCCCTAGTGCAGAAATCAAACCATGGTTTCAAACGGCAAGTCATTGGGTGTTTCCTTTCCTTCACTTTTACGTTCCGTTTAGTGCCGGGCACGAGCCCAAGTAAATAAGAACCAGCATTCAGTACAAGTCTGTCTCCAAGGAGTATAGGCCGCTTGCGGGTCTTCTTATTACTGCTAGGAAACATGACTTGATTTGTTTCAGTGCAGACATCTTCGTCATACAAGATTGGTCCATATGTCCTTCCACCAGAGCTTTTGAGCACAAGAAACATTGTTTCACGTCTTTTTTCCAATCCATGCTCAACAGTAACCTCATCACCAACAAATAACATTCTGTGGCTTCCAAAGTCGGAGCCATCTGACCAAATTTCTGTTAAATCCTTCTCTAGGGACACCAGCAATGCTTCATCTGAAGCTTGGGTATGTTGAGCTGAATAATCGGAGTATTTCATGAAATCTGCAAAGCTTTCCAACTGCTTGGATGCCTCTCCACTGCTTGCATAAACTGCCTCTTCCCAAGGATAATGGATTCTCAAGTAAGCATTAAGGCCTTTGGCTAGAACTTCCAGAAGTTTCTCCTCCTGTAGAAGAGCACAATCCTCAACGTTCTGCAGTTGAAGTGTTTGTGCTTTTTCTTCTTGTTTAAGCTGATCTAGGCCATCCATGAGCTCGGCAGCACCCGCTAGTCCAGAGCAACTTACAAATGTCAAGAAATCTTTCTCTGTCAACTCGTTAAGATCTATAGAACATGCATCCCACTGCATTACTAGGCGTGGTAGTTCCTGCTTCGAAACATTCTTTACATCATTTATAGGGATTACTGTAGGTGGCCGCTTTTGACAGAACAGCAGCGCAGAACGGTGCCAACCTTCGCATAGCTTGAACTCACAAATATCAGCACCAAGCTTAGGCAGAGAAATGTTAAAACCCGAACTGATTTCCACCTCATCTTCCGAAGCTTTTACGACAGACAACTGCAGTCTGCAAGTCCGATCTCTTCTAGGCAGGGATTTGACAGCTTTGGGGAGCGTATCCGTTTTTACTTCGATGCAAGGGTAGATAATATCGCAAAGCTCTGTTATGTACCTGATAAAATTGCAAGAGACATCATTCCTTTTTGCATTTCGAAGCTCCTTCCCCTCGTGCCAGTAGAATATGGCAATGGTGTCAGATTTTAGCATACAAGCATAGAGTCCAGGAGAAAGCGTATCATCTTTTAAACTTTGGACCTCTTCTGCAGATAATATTTTGTATGTTGTCAGGATTCGGGCCATCATCCTTTTGCTACCGTAAACTCCCACAGTTTTGACAGTGGCTTTCGAAGCCAGACCATCGTTGATGGGATTTGAAGCCGAAACTGCTGGATCCAGCTTCCTTAGCAGAGACGAGATCTGATCCTTTGCTAGCACCACTTTCTCCACGAAGCTTAGTTCCTGTCTGTCGGACTTGATGTGCATAAGCATGAACAGATTAGTTGCCGGTTTATCTTCTACTACTGCATCAATCATTTCTACATCTTCAGCACCCATTTCGTCAATGCATGCGTCCTTGTTCTTAGATTCATCAACTTGCTCAATTTCACAATCGCCCATTTTTCTTTCAATCTGTTTTATCAAGACGTCATTATGATGGTCAAGTTATCAAAGGGGGAAAAAAAAGGATTTCTGAGAGCTTGAAATAGATTTTTCTTACCTCGGGTCCCAATGGAACTTGCTGTTCCATGGCATGAATCATCCCACCCATTTCGCTGATACAAGCTTCATTGGTCTGATTCTGAGAATCATCAACTTCCTCATTTTCAGAATCGCCACCACCCATTTTTCTCTGAATCCGTGACAAAGTCCTGTTAGCAAAGACAAAAACAGAAAAATAAAGCCAAGGCGTCTAAGACCAGAGAGCTCGAACTTAGAGTGTTTATTACCTCCGGCGCTTAGCTGATCGACCGATCGATTTGATCACGAGTAGAAAAGAAGGACGCAAATCCTGAACGAGAATCACGATAGTCTATAGTGAAACGAAAAGATTGTAAAGTCTAGTGGACGTAGCTGGCTGGTGAAATGATGGCTTTACGTTTCCGTACAACCGTCGTACATAGAATCTCTGCCAAAAATTCGAGCAGTTATGGCCTGCCGTGAAAATTAAAATACAAAATATTTCTGACTTGTTACGGGCAAAATATAATTGTTTAAATTCGGTGCTTTTTTTAAATTCGGTGCTTTAGGGGAGGGTGCCCATTAGCTGCGCACTTAAGCGTAAAAATTTATTTAGCCTCCTAGTAACCACAGGACCATGATAATATACTTGGCCAGCTTTATCCCTAGCGTTTTATTTAACAACCATGGTCATGTTTGAACTAGCATTAAATAAAAAAAACTTCGTGTATTTTTGGGTTGCCCCCATGGTTCGAAAATAGGGGAGTTCCTCCCCTAAAAATCCGCCCACTTGTGTTAAATTCCGGTTATCTTGAAATTTTTCCGGCGATTTTCTGGCAAGAAGATAACAAATTTCCGGCATAATACATTAAAAAATGCACTAACACATATTTTTTCCGGTAGCCTCAAAAAGCGAACGGCATTTTTTCTGGTTAGACTCATTGCTATTTTCGAGCCCTGCCCCTAGGGGGGCAAACCCTTGTTTATATGGGTTTGTGGCATATCCTAAGTATATGCTAGAATATACTTAGGATATGCTGGTGACTGCTAAAACCTTCCTCCCTGTAAACTGGCGGTCATGGCGGTCAGGTGCATTCTGATGTTTCAACCGGGTAACTGGCTTCTCGATGCTGGATGCGCCGTTATAGGAGGACAAGATGGAGCTAGGAGTTGAAGCGATGGTGGAACAGTGGACATTTTAGGTGTAGGTGCAAGTAAGGATGTGCCGGAGTTTGAATACACCCAAAATCCGTGGCTCACCTTCACAGCTTGGCCACAATATTCCAGAACCCATGGTTAAGCAAAACTCTTTTCAGAACTTACGACCAACAGAGTCTCAACAGAGTGCTGCCAAGTTCCGGCATCAGGGCAAGGCAATTGTGGAAGAGAGCATTATGAAAAAGGAAGTTCTCACTCCAGGCACTTTCGATGCAATCCCTCCTTTGTTGTTTGAAGTACATTTTTTAGAGACTTGTTTCTACTGTAAGCGCACCATTAGGCAGGGCTGCGATATCTATATGTACAGGTATGATATACCCTTTTTGCATTTGACTTCTGTTTTATCTGTGAATCTGCTAGTTATTTGTACTGCGCACTTGTGTGATGCAAAAGGGGTCTTACATTAGCCATCATCTTCTCACTGTCTTCTTTTCATATAAAAAAAAAATGAAGTTTCTTTTGCTTTTTGCTGCATATCTTTTATGTAAGCAAGAATCTATGATATTTCCATGATATGTTCAACTTTAATTTTGCTAATTCTTCAGTTTTGGTTGAAATGTGCAGTCTTACAGTTTCATTCTTCTGTTAGTAGGATAACATGCAGCATTATACGAGTCAGTTAAAACATTTAATCATCTAATTGCTAGTGTAGAAAAGGAACTCTATGCAGTTTCCTAAATTGCTCTGTTTCAATGAATTGACTGAAATTTTTGTAGTACAAATCAGATTCCTAGAAAGGAAGAAAGTGAGACTTACACAAATGTTAACGTAGATTGAGGCTATGAGAAAGTTTAAGTAGTGTCAGTATCATTTCTGCTATCTTTTCACATTGTTAAAAAAAATTCCTGGGTAACATCAGATTTTTTGATGGTTACGGTTCTTGTCGCAGTCTTCGGTGGCTAGGGCGGCAGAAGAGAGGAGAGTCGCCTTCCTCTCTCCAATCCGGCACTGTCACCTCCATCCTGGTGCCTGCAGATATTAGGAAAGTGCTAGCAAGGCAGGACAATCCATTTCAAAATTTCTGGAAAAAGATCTGCACAAATCGCATTTTTCTTCTCCTCTCTGGCGGACATAATCTGGATCTTTTTTGGGGAAACAGGTAACCACAAACGTGGTTCTCTTCTTTGATGTTTTTGCATTATTTCCATCTCCTTTCTTGAAGATGGTCACGCCGAAATGGTTTGCCCAATTGGGACCGGCCTATAAGGTGAAGAGGAATAGTTTCTCGCCAAGATTCGGGTTGTGGAGATGTGACATCATGTAATTTTTTGCAAATTGAAACCCTCTCGATCCGAATGGAATTTCTTGGAATGAATTCTATTTTGCCATTATCTCTTCACTCTTTCTTACTAGAAGGAAGATCCGGTCTTTGCAAATGATGATTAGAAAGATTATGTTTTGTCGTCGGGGAGCTATGCGAGATGAATCGGAATTATTGATTTATATTGAAGAGGCGTTGACAATTAGATATATATGGCAGACTAAAAATCTAAATGCTTAAGCATCTTTGAAGCTTGAGCATAGAAGATTGAGCACGTAAGCACCTAGGTTTCTTTTTAAGCAATCGCTAAGCTTGAGAAGCCACTCAAATACTTAAATTTGGGTGAAAATTTGCATCGATGCCAAATTACCTTGGCTTTCCATATGGAATTAGCATGCCAGATACTGCTATGTCTGAGCATGTGCTTCTTCAGGTACCGATATGCCTGTTCGTGTCATATTTGGCTGCTGTCTTATAGTCTAAGGACATACATCTTCTTTCTACTTCAGCAATTCAGGTTATTTGTGTGCTTCTCAGGCCAACAGGAATTATTTCGGGAGCCATTGGTTCTTCCTGATCATCTTGCAGCTTCTGGTTCCGATGTGGAGAGACATCTCTGTGCCTTAATGCAGATTTGCTATTAGAGCTTTTAATAAGTTTCTGCAGTTAAGGGAATGAAGATGTTGAGTCTACTCCTGTAGTAGTTCTCTTGCTGTAATGAAGCATTGTAATTTCTTCTCTATATAATATAAAAAAAACCACCACCATTCTCTCAAAATTTTGCAGTGTAGACTGTAGACACCGTCATAAGGAAAAATGCATGTTAGCAACATTCAAGACTAGATCTTCTGGTACAAATACAAAAATAACTGCAGCCGCTGGATAAACTTATTAAATTTTTAACTCTGAAGTAAGAGTCCACTGATTACTAGTCCAGTAATAGATGGTTTAGCAGGCAGGCCATCTAAGATCCGGTTTTGATAGCTAAGCATATTTTCAACCATCTGAGCCATGTATATAGTTGGCAGATGATAATTGAAGCTTTAAGGCATGTATAGAATGAAGCAAGAAGAATAGATACTCTGTGAGTTTATTCACCAAGATGTACTGGGGTGGCACATGCTTGGACAATTCTGATCAAAGGAAATTGTACTGCTAATTCTTCAGGAAGGTTGCAATGGCAATTTAATTGTAATAACCAAATTGCTTGCACGGACATATGTCCTACTTTTTGTTCTTATGAGAAGAGAATTTTTTGTGACAAAAACTGTAAGTTCCGAGGAGTTGCAGGTTTTATTATAATCTGATCTGTTTCCTAATTGGTATTAAGCTCTCCATGTGCTGTCTTATATCTATTGGTAGAACATGTGACAATTAATGTATTGTCTTTATATCTTTGCGTCTTGGCACATGGTAACCAGTAATTTGTACTCATGTAGTAAGTAATTTGTAATTCTAGCATCTCTTACAATTTTGTTGATACGACTATGAAGTTCAGGAAGAGTAATTTTAATGCAATCAGAATGTGATAAATTTAGAAAAAATCAATGTGGAAATAATACAGCAAAAGTGCAATCCATCCATTTGTCTGCACCTTGATGCATTTAGGAAAAAATGTACAATCCATATTTATACATTTAGGAGGAGGCAATGCAAACAATGTGTGCATTCCATCCACTTGTTTGCACCTCTCAAGTGAACCTTGGAAAAACAATATAAGATTAATAAATATGTGCAACTAGTGATATCATTGTTGAGTACATGTTTGAAAAAGCGATAAGATTAATAATGTACAAACCATGTATCATTGTTGAGTTTAGTGAATGTACAAACAATGCATCATTGTCGAGTACACATTATTGCAAGTACTTGAAGTGGCGTCCCAAAGCTTGCTGAAGAAACAAGTGTCAAGGTAATGCCTCAGGCTATCGCGGGTTGCCCTTGTTTCCACCTGAACTGACCCTACAATGTTTGGTCCATATCAAGATAAGATAAGATAAGATGAATTTTTACGTCCACGGGAACCCAACGGGCAATAAATGAGGTGGCATCAAGAAGTAAGCTTACAACGTTGTGGTCCATATAAAGTGGCATCGAGAACTAAGCCTGCAATGTTGTGGTCCATATTATAATCATGGAAGAACGATGGTTGCAAAGATTGTTTTTGAAATGCATATTATTTTGGTACATGTTTACAAGTCTCAAGAACTTTCAATGTAAAACTTATGGCCAATATTAATTCCAAACCTCCTGGCTAAGATGTTGACTGAGGCGGAAATGCACAATATTGATGCATCAATTATTACGGTGAAGTTGTGTCAAGTGCAAATTTTGACAATGAAAACATACTAAAATGTTGCCTAGCTATACAATATACAAGAATCGCCTCCAGTTGTCGAATTGGGATTCTATATACTTGCAACAATATTCAATCCCATCACGATTGTTTAGAACAATGGATCCAGGACAATGGATCTACGACAGTTACTATGTCAGCGTGCTGTGATATTGCTAGTCGAATTTGCACCACTGGAATCCCGGCAACTAGGGTATAAATATCTTAAGCCCGACCTATCATTATGCATGTGATTTGGAATTGGGGAGGACGTTTTTCCTTTTTAATTCAGTTTCCGTTTTGTTGGCAGAATGCACTCTCCAACTTCCATATTAGTTAGCATTATTGGCGTTTGACACATTGGTTAAGCATTAATTTAGATATAAAGGATTCTCAATCACCAAATGTCATCATATGGACTCCAACATGTTGGTGTTATTTGCCCATAAGTCGTATTTAATTAAAGTGGGACAAATCTTGAATTTTGGGACTCGGCCTGAAAATGGGACTCAGAAATTTCAGAAAGTTGAGCGAGGTGAGATCGAAAGGGGGAGGGGCGGGGGAAGGAGAAGAAGGGGCAAAGAGGCAAGGGGCAAGGGGAACTAAAGGGGAGGGGCAAGGGGGAAGGGGAAGGGGAAGGAGAAGGGCAAGGGAGAAGAAGGGCAAAGAGGCAAGGGGCAAGGGGGGAAGGGGGAAGGAGAAGAAGGAGAAGGGGGCAAGGGGCAAGGGGCAAGGGAGAAGGGGCAAGGGGCAAGGGGCAAGGGGGACAAGGGGCAAGGGGCAAGGGGGAAGGTGGCAAGGGGCAAGGGAGAAGAGGGGGCAAGGGGCAAGGAAGGGGGGGCATAATTTAATTAATTAATTAAATAAATAACTAATAAAAAATAAATAATTTAATTAATTTAATTAAATAAATAACTAATAAAAAAAATATAAATCATTCTCCTCTTCTAGTAGTGAGTCGAGAATTGGAAAACACTTTGACAAAGTGAAAGGGCATCGCTCCATATACATCACGCGGCGCTTCTTCTCGCACCGCTAGTTAATAGAGATTTGGAAGCCACCACAAACGCCAGATAAACCCAAAGATCACATTGATCTTTTCTACATAGCCCCACTCCAAAACTAAAGATTCACATTGAAAAAACTCACTTTTTCGCACGATGCTTTGTAGTTTTTCCATGCCCGCTTGAGGAATCTCAACCTTGATCTGCAGACCGATCGCCCATCCCTCGGGCTGGAATGCTTTGTAACATGTACTCCATTCTGGTGCATGAGTAGCCTGGCGGTATGCTCCATGCGGTTCATATTCCGCCTCTGGAGCTGCACTGTTAGCCAATAGAGATTTGAAGCTCGCTATGGAGGCAGCGGAGGAGATGCAACTCCAAGCTCCGGCTCCGGCAGCCAGACACCCAGTTTTGGCAGCCCGAGCTCCAGCTATGGCAGCCCAACTCTCAGCTCCGGCAGCAGCCCAACGACTAGTTCCGGCAGCAGCCCAAGTTCTGGCAGTTCTGGGTCGGATCAGATTGCTGCAGATTTTTTAGCGTAAAATGCAAATTAAGGCTCGTAACAGAGCTTCAAATTCCAAGCATAGTTCCAAATCAAGAACCGGCTGGATTAGCACATCTGAGCCTTGCAGATTCTTTTACCCGGCTTGCAATTTGTAGGTTCTTCAAGACACCGCCAGTGCAGAAGCTCCAATCCAAGATCTCGCCAGTGCAGAAGCTCCAATATGAGCCATATATGAAGACCTGGAAGTCGACTCTTCCTCCGCCAAGCCCCTGAGGTTCTTCATCCTTCTGCCGGTAAGGATTCAAATGAGCAAGGTTTCTTGTTCTGCTTCTGCCGATTCCTGTGGATTTTTTTTTTTTGCTCCTTCGTTGCATGGCGTTCACAGGGCGGCCCAAATCTGCCATATCCAAGTCCGGCCTTCAGATCTGCTGGGGCTTCGGATCATGGGGGCGTTCACGTATGCCTTCAAACTACGGGGCTTCAGATCTTCCAGGTGTTCTTCCCTTCTCTTGCAGCTTCTACAACCGGGTTTTGGCGGATCTGCCTCCTTCTTTCTCTCCGCCCTGCTGCATCTCCATTCTTTCATCTTTGATCTGACGGATCCTTTGATCTGCATTCTTTCATCTGCCTCCTTCTTTCTCTCCTTTGCTCTGCCGGATCGAGGGAGTTTGAATGCTAGACCATGGCTTCGGCTTAAAAAACAAAGGGAAAATAAAAAATTTAGAGGCCTATGTCGGCTCTCCATAGCTGTGAAGCTTTTCTCGTTGGGGGTCAATTCCGGTGGGAGCTATGGCTATGGGAGCTTCTTCCGGAAAGAAAGAGTCCAACTGGTACAAAGGATTTTCGTCTCAAATGTGTGTACCAAATTTTGAATTTCAACCATGGGCGGGAAAAAAAGGCGGGCTATTAGAAAAAAGGGGGTAAAAAAATACGTTTGAATTTTTTTTTTGAATTTCCAGCATGGGCAGAAAAAGGGTGGGGTATTAGAATAAAGCGGGGTAAAAAAATACGTTTGAAAAAAAAAGTATTCACACGTTAAACATTGTTAAACATTATGTTGCCATAGGGGATGGTCTATTTTTTCGTAGGGGATGGTCTATTATGTTGCCATAGGAAGGAAGGAAGAAACTTTTAATGTCCACGGAACCCAATCGGGTTATGGGACCACAAGTACAAAACGGGACCGAAGTCCCTAACCAGAACAAGGACCGAAGCCCACAGAACAAACCATAATCACCATGGCCCAGATTAAAAACCACCTGGGAAAAAACTGTTGCCAGGATGACTACGCATCCAAAAATCCATGCTATTGCAAAAAGCAATAAGCATACCTCCAACAGACAAGACTTCACCGAACGCCTCGGAACCGTAACCTCTTCACAACTGGGTGCTGGAAAACCGACGCCCCCAACGCCAATCGCCCACGGCCAGGAAGGCGGCGCGAGAGAAACCGCCGTGGAAATCGCCCAGTGGAGGTGCCTCCTCACTAAAGCGCTCCACCGATCCAGGCATGCTCTCAGGCACACACGCTCAGGCACGCTCTCACAGGCAGGCGCCACCCATCACTGCACCTCCCAGGCGCCATCCATCACTACGCCAGAGACAACCCCCGAGAAGCCCAGCGCTCAAGCGGTGGGCGGGTGGCCAGCAAAGCCCCAAAGGAAAGGAAGGGCCCTGAAGGCAGGATGGTCTATTTTTTCGTAGGGGATGGTCTATTTTTTCGTAGGGGATGGTCTATTATGTTGCCATAGGGGATGGTCTATTAGAAAATATATAGCATAGGATATTGTATTTATTAGAAAACATTGACATACTAAAAAGGGAAGGGGGGAGGAGGGGGGAGGAGGGGGGGGGAGGGGGGTCTATTTTTGGTCTATGTATACATAGAAAATGCATAGGTATGGAAAGCACTTAGAAAATACATAGGATATGGTGCAACTAATAATGATTTGCACTCTATGATATTGGAGGTAGAAAACTATGTTTGTAGGCAAGTAGGTTCGCCACATTTGTTGTATGTTTGATTACATTTGAACAAAGGTATAGTATTATGATATGATGTTTGAAAGTTAATCATTTTTTACCGCCTCGGACCTGTTGTGTTTTCCACTCTAAATGGCCTTAGACTTGTGTTTTTCATCTTGAGAGCTTTAGATCTGCGTTTTTTATTTTGGAGGGCCTTAGAACTGCATTTTTCACTCTGAGCTGCCTTCCTCGACTGGCAAACCTGCGTTTTTCGCTTTAAGCTGCCTTTCTCGACTCGCGAGTCGAGAAAGGCCTTCTGACCCCTAAAACTCCGCGTTTTTTAGTTTGAGTCGCCTTTTCGATTTCGCGAGTCGAGAAAGGCCTTTCTCGACCCTAAAACTGCGTTTTAGCCTTGGTTTGCCTTTCTCGACTCGCGAGTCGAGAAAGACCTTCTGACCCCTAAAACTGCGTTGCCGCTTGAGTTGCCTTTCGACTTCGCCCGAGTCGAGAAAGGCCTTCTACCCCTAAAAACCTGCGTTTTTAGCCTTGAGTACGCCTTTCTCGACTCAAGGAGTGAGAAAGTCCTTCCGACAATGTTTTTCCCTCTTTCCGCCTTTCTCGACTCATGAAGTCGAGAAAGGCCCCACATTTTCAAAAATGGCCCTAAGAACTGTGTTTTATTTTATTTGAGTTGCCTGTAGCATCACTTGACTAACTTGATTTTGTCTTTTGCAGTCCTTATCTCGACCAGATAGTACATGCTTGGGAGCAATGAAAAGACCAATTCATTGAAGAAAGATGCCGAGAAGAGGGTGGTGACATCGATTGGACATACAAGCACGTGACCCATGAAGGAACTTCTCATACAAATTT